>UZAF01016317.1:23030-70709 GCA_900617895.1 Haemonchus placei | reverse complement strand
TTCTTCTTCAGAGGGATGCATTCACTCCAGCCTTTTCGTACAGCAACAGAGAGCGGGACAAATAGGCGGAGAACTTCCCTTCAAGTCGGTGCTCGTTGATATTATCGAAGAACAGTGAAGAAGCAGGAGTAAATGGGTATGGGCAAGGATTTCAGCGTGTTGAACACTGCTCTATTTTGCTCTAAAACTACACAAAAGTGCAAACGTCCGACCAAAGTCAGGTTCCATTTCCCTCCCCCCCCCCCCCTCCCTACCTTTAGTATAACAGTTAATAATAAATTAGTGACTGATAATTCAAGCCTGGTAGTCAACACTAGCACAGCTTGTGGAATACATTTGGTAATACACTGAATAGTGGAAAAATATCTAACAAGTAAGAAAACCATGTGAACCTGGGAAAGAACCTGTGCGTCCTCGGACTTTGCAAGTTCCACAGCTGTAATTATTCCGTGGGCTGCGAGTAGATCGAGCGCCTGTAATTGATGACAATGAGGGTGGTCATAGAGAAGATTACACAACGACCGGTCGAGCCATAGCATGCTAATGCTCCAATGACAACAGAAAAGGTATTTTAACAGTCACGAATTAACGGTATGACCCATAACGTCTAAACACTGCTGAATTCTAGGACGTCTTTGCACAGGATTATGGATTTACCTTTAGGTCCGCACACCCGGGCGACGCTCTCCACAACGAAGACCTGGACAGTTTTCTGTCTTCAATCTTTTTTGGGATTGAGAACGTTCTTGAAGAGTATTAGAAGTCTGGTATAAGCGCCGCCCATTTCAGAGCGCGCTCCGCCCATCGCAGACTTGTCTTGACCTGGCGCACCTTAGTACTTTCTCATTTCCACCATTTTACGGAACTCTAAGCTGGAATCTAGTCATGGACTTATGTACATTCCAGTTGGACTATGCATGCTTATGCACGCACTGAACGTCCACGATCTCTCATCCGTAGGTTTGATACTTCTGCAGGTACTTTATCAGGTGATATCGAATTTACATGCAAACAGACTGACTGACGTGAGCGCTTTGAATGTATATAGTAAGGATTAGGTAACGTCCACAATGGGGACTTCGCATACACTGAGCTTGAATTTCCTCCTCTTTATTTGCAAAACAAGTCCTTTACCTACTTCTTCCGCTTGCAGTTCTGATCCAAAATGAAGGTCTCACCTTCAGCGCCAGATTTCCATTTTTCCCTATCTGGGCTGTTTCAAAGCCATAACAGGGATCTTTGCACTTGTCATTTCTCGAGCAGTGCATTTTCTCCCAAAACGTGAAGCTCCGCTAAGCTCACTTGTGATCCGTTGCTCTCCAAGATTATACTAAAATTCGTGACGGACAGACAGCGCTGGATTAATATACCAGTTTAGCTGTCAAACATTCACACGTAAGAGAGAGCAAATCGATGAATTTGATCAGTAACAAGTATGTTCACTAAGAGATCAATAGTCCCCTTAGGTGAGCTGTCATGGACGCACTAGACGATGCCTGTAGTGCCGGGAGTCGTGCTATCTACCGTAAGCCATATGAGACCAGTACGTCACTGCTATGGCTTCGATTATTGCCATAATGTCGCTGATGTGTCTGGCTCAGCAGATCGTAAGTTTTTGTCGTATTCATCTCAATGTAGGCATACCGAGTGGCTTGCAATTAACAAATGGAACGAACATACTGTTCAGCTATCGAACAGGACTCATAGTAAAGGGGTGACGACGTTCCCTGCAAACTTGACCTAATGTGGATTGGGTTTTCGTGGTAGCTGTCAGCGGATTCACGTTCTATTTTGCAACACATTCTTTTTGTCTTTATATAACGATTAGTAATAAACAGTAAACACAACAATGTAAACAAAAATCCTCAACAAGATTTGATAATTTTTACCATCAAAGCATCTTTGACATATATATGCTCTTTGCCTAAGAGATGTTCGAGGTAACTTCCCGAACGCGGTACTAAACTCGGTAATATCGAAATATTGTCCATCAGCCATGCAAGCGACATCTGAAACACGGGAACATGGTTTACTGTTGGATGCTAGGCGTATCCTTCTACTCTCTAATTTTTGCTTCATGCTACCTATCAACTGAGAGCAAAACATCCTCGCTCGTCGTTTTTTGGAAGAACTTCATTGATAATGTGTAAGGAAAATCCGTTCAAAGCATTATTTAGTCCCTTTTTAGATTGCGCCCTCACATTAAACTTCCATTTAAAATCGTTGCGATAATTCTAATGTTGAACAAGTCATAACGTTTCCAAAATCCTTGATATAAACCTATTGAATACCTTTTTGGACTCATTGAATTTCCCATTCGCTAATAGATGCTCTCGGATGATGTCGAGATCTTTGAATGATAACCCGAAACCTGGGCTGCATGAATACTGTGTTGACCTGCAACCACAATATATGACAAAGTGTTTCTGAACCATTATATAAACATCTATGCACTTCTAAATTCCAATCGGGCAACAGCCGCCCACATTAGGTAAAAATAAGCAAGCGAATTGAGGAGAGATTCAGTGGAAAGGTCGACCCCTCCATATCGACGATTCGGAGGGCAGGCTAGAAAAAAAGAACTGTGCGAGCATTGATGAAGACACTTTGTAGCACGACAATACGACAAAGCTAACTCTTGGGCTGCAACGGCATATGCACTGAGCTTAGCGAGAGGAGCAAGGACACAACAGCACGTTTAATGAGGTCGGTCCCTCTGTACTAATGAGGCCTACGATTTACACTCGAAGGCACATTTCGCGATAATTCTGGGCGCATCTTCTAGTTGAGGAAAGGGGTTCCTTTTCAGAGCAGTTAGAGTTTTGTTCCGCTGTTACAGACCGAAGACTCTCGAGCTGATGCGCCGGCGTGGAATCTCGAGAGGTACAGTCAAAGTCAACTAACGTCTAAATTTCGAGGTTATGCAAAGACGTGATAAAGGAAGACTGGAAGGGAAAAGAACAGCGGTTCTGGCCGATGTGCCGGGGCCGGGGAGAGCATTTGCAATACCGGGAGGAGCTTCTGCCACTTCAAGACCAAGATGCTTTTCCTTCGTGGTACTGACGGAACACTTATGAATCTCAAACGGCAGTGGAGATGTTTCTCTACGACTTCCATTCCAATCTCCTGGACGGCTACCGTCTATCTGCCTTCCTACCACTTCAGGGGGGATGGATATGCCATTCCTCCAATTCTCCATTCCGCCTCGACATCCTATCACTCGATGAACAATTGAAGGGCGCCTCTTTCGATAGGATTAAACCGGAACATCTGAGGGGCCTTCCATCTGTCATCGCCACAACCCTGTCTTGGCTCTTCACGAGGTACCCGTTGGAAACAAAGTGCCCACGTTGTCAAACTAACAATGCTTGTTGCTGTATAAGAAGAGAGGTTCGAGGACTTCCACAACTTCTACGAATCCCTGGAGCGGTTCCAGTTTGTGTACGCAACTAAAGTGTGGATTTTTTTTTTCACCCGTCTGCAGCAGCATTCCAACAGACTGCCATCGTGACACTCGAACACATGAACCCGATCGACTAATTATAATTATCAATGAGAGCAGTCCTGTGCTACCTCTCCATAAGTTCCCTTTACAAACCTGTTATAGAATAGAAATGAATAACTGAATAACTGAAAAACTTACTGAGGACCTTGGGTGCTCCGAGCACTTGGAGACAGACCCGTGCAAGACGGCAACGTAGAAGGTGGTTGCGTTTGATCAACTTAATTGAAAACAAACTTCAACCTCGTTAGGAATTTTTAAAAAAGATTCAGATTTGATTCCCAGTTCACTACTGCAAGAACTTTGTCCCCATGTGATGCGCATTAGTGCAGATTTCATTTTTGAAGAAGATGGTGAAGTTCACTCCGAAGATGAGTTAAATATACACCACTTGAATAAAGTCACCTTGAGCAGTTGCGACACATTGGCGACTCTCATACCAAAGGTTTAACGATGTGACTCCGACGGTGAACGGACGAGACATGTGGCGGTAGATATTCGTGGAAGTAACCACGAACAGTAACAATTCAGGCCAAATAGAGTCACATGCCGAGGCGCAATAAGAGAGAAGCTATAAGACGGCCAAATGTGTTACATACAACTACGTCTTTATCCACCGCGAGATATCGCTTTGACAAAGGGTGTCCTTTGGTCCGGCAACCTTTGGTTTGTGCAACTAATGAAGCGCGACCAGCGGGAACTACTACGGTTACACCCATTGAAGAAATCATATGCATTTGATCCCTCAATTATGTAATAGGTTGATGCATAATTATTGCGGATTTCCTCGCGGCTTCTTTTCCCTCGACACAATTTGAATATTGAATTCGGTGTTTTTTATAGGAATAATCTTCTCGCTTTCCTTAACAGAAATGTGTCCGGAAAGTCATCTTCATAGTAGCACCATTATGATCTATAACTTTAAGAAAGGATGGAAGGTGGTGCAGTCTCAAAGTGATCTCAACGAACTTCGCGGCGATGGAACAGTGGGCCAAAGTCGAATGAGGGATGGGATTCGTTTTTACGCTTGCCCTATCCATCAACACAAACTCCTATGGATTATCACGTCAACCGTCCATTGAAAAATTGGCTAACAAACAGAACTATCGATGAAGTGAATGAGTTGATGGTCGACGTCAAGTCGTGGATCGCCTTTGAGAGTTGTAATTTCATCGCTTTTGGGATCCGACTAGCTAATCAATGGGAAGCAGTGCTTGACGTAGATGGTCGGTATGTTCAGGAGTAATTATTTGGACATGTCTTTGCTGAATATTTCTATCGTTTCTTTAAAAGAAAGTTGCTGAAAAAATTCGCAATAATTATGCATCAACCTAATACTTGAGCCGAAAGCGGTAGGCGGAGAGCACGCAAAAAACGTGTCCTCGTTCAGTACATTAACAAGTCAGAGCGCTCCCTCTAGGAGGACCTCGCATCTAATGCATTTATGTCAGGATCTTGCCATGAGAATCGTAGGGCAGAACTCGAAAACAAACCGACAACAGCAACTGGAGTGCGTCATTGTCCACCGTCTCCTGAACGAAATTTCTGAGTGGCTAGCCATACGATTCACTCAGAGGAAAGGAAGCGCAGACACCTTAGCGCCGGAACTCTTTCTACTCTCTAAGCACCTCTCTGAGTTCCATCACTTGCCAGCAATAAGAGAAAGTCTTAAGCATCAATCTGAATCATGAGCCATATGAACTCCAATGGTTCGAATAAGGAGAAGATCCCAGCGAACTCTAAGATCTGCACGATGAGAGAGAAATGTGAAATTTATTCTTCTGCTCTTCAAAGTCACCATTGAAAAGAGCAATGCTATGACCACATAGCCAGTGGAGTGGAGACAATGATCGGTATGTTTCAGATACCTTCTCTTTGATAGCTCCTGACATGGAAAACTCAAGCAAACGTTGTCAGCAAGCAGAAATAAGATGTTTCGTCATCATTAGCCATCATTTTGCATAGTCGTTAGAATGAAGCCCATGGGACTACGAGATTTGAAGTTGGCCTGTGATCAAATGACATCATTGAGCCATGCATGCGATGACACCAAGTTGATTCTTAGGATACCTCGTCAAAACCTTGCTAGACTGGTAGAAGTGCGTAAATCGTATTACTGTATGGTCTATCATAATTGCTAATAAAAATATGCAAATAAAACTCCCGATTCGAAAACTAATGGGAAGCACTAAGGTGCACAGAACATTCCTAAGCTGCAAGATGCGCCATTTTTTCATGAACTGGAGGACTCCTCTTTTATCATCGACAATCGACTGCTCTTCAATTTCATTTTTATGATGGAGACTTCTGTGCCACTAAATTAGGCACGCCTTTGACTGCACGAACTGAATAAATAATAACTATAAACTTAGCTCACCGGATAACGATTCGCCCAGGTAACGATACATCTCCTCTACTGCGTTTGGGGATAGCTCCGACTTGCACGATGGTGACCCTTGAATTTGGGCTTTTCTTATTCATGGTAGAAACATTGGCGTGCCCATCTTCGTTCTAAAGTATGTATGATGTTACCTGTATCAACCACCTCCATGTTTTTCGCGTGTTTGTGATGTGCTTCCAGGAATTCGAGGGTGGCAACGAGGACTGATTCACAGAGATCGAACCACTTCTCTTCAGCAACGGACACAAAACACTGGTACTCTCCAAGTAATTCTTAATCATGATGAAATTGGTATCAGTCATTCGGAGTCAATTCGATAAGAAACCTTTGGGAAAAATTTTTCGTAATTTTTGACTGGTCGAACTTGTCGGCCGACGATTCTTTTGGTGTACTTTTCCAAGTCCCGCTTTTTCCCTTTCCTTTCGTCATGTACCAGTTCTACATGAATTCATGAAATGCAAATACGCAACTGGAATGGGTCACAAAGGTATCCCACAGAGCTGTTGATAAGTTAAAGTCAAGTAAAAGGTTACAGGGATACAACGCCACTCTTTCGTGGGTATTTTCTCTTTTTCTATTTGAAAATGTATTTGGGGAAATGGGTGGGGCCACCGTTCTTTTCCCACATTAGGCGCTAGAACACAGAAAAGGGAGATCAGCCGATTTCGCGAACCCATAGTGGTACTTGGGAACGTTTCTTAACCGAAACTTTTTTTTCAACCTTAGTCTTAGGAAGGAAGGAGCATCAGCTCGAGTGATTCAGCTGGAAGTTTAGTTCTTAGTTCGAAGCTTTTTGTGCAAGGTTCTCAGCACATCCGACTCTGTGCTTTTTCCCTCCTAAAGCTAAGCTATAACTGCTATCCTTCGCCTAAGAACCGTCAGTCTTACACAAACGCGGTCCCCAACCCCAGCTGCATTTCCAACACTTTTTTCAGAAATCATGGAACTACTCTATTCCCAATCCCATTCATACTCTGATTGATGAAACGACCACAATGCATCGATAATTTGGAGAACCAACTGCGCGAAGTAACTCCTCTCTTTAGAAGTGTTATGGCGCGCTCGTTCAAACAAGTGAATAACCAGCGTAAATGTTTGGGCTTTCCGTTCCATCTCAAACACGCCTCAATTCGTGCTATGGAAACCAGTAGCCGAGGTTAAATTGGGATCATAACAAATAAAGCCCTCAGAAGTGCGACATCTATGCTTAAACAAGCGGTCATGAATCCGCTTGCATCTTCATTACCTCTGCTCACTTTACTCTTTGAACTATCGGATGCGGTGAGTTTTTTCTATTCCGAGAGAATAGGGATCCCAATAGGCAGCTTGACATATGCAACATCACTTACCGCTTGCTATTATAACAAGCTATCTGATTTCTGAACGGGGAATACCTACTGTCGGACTGTTTCGACTCTGATTGTAAGAGATTAGAGTGGGATGACTCCTTGCCCAAGACTGGGATAAACTATTTGAAATAGTGGAGGTATAGCTTTGCAAATAGTACATAATATTATAGACGAAGGCACTTATGTATCTCCCTTGGACACACCGTTGTTCTAGGAGTAGCGCACGTTTTGTCTTTCGATGAGATGAATTCTTGAAGGCCATTGTGAAGTGATCGCTGAAGGACCTTTACATAGCTACGCCAAACTGTTCATCAGTTTTCTGCTTCAGCATTACTCGTTTGACTCGCGGTAGCGAAAATTGTCTTTAGAAAATTGTGTTCGTTGAAATCATTGAAATGTTGTGGAAGAGGGGAGGGCATCCTTGTCCTATCTTGGGTATTCCTGTGTACGGCCGAATATCTTTTAATACTATGGCCTCGTTGATATTGTGCCCTTGGAGTGCAAGAACAAGTAGATAATAGTCTCTTACTCTCCCCTTTCACTTGCCTGAGTGAAGAAAGGTATTATGGCAGAATAGTATGGTATCGCCCTTCTACTCACAACCATATGTACAAGCGGTTTGGATCGGCCCCTACGTGGCCGACAAGTGAACGAATGTTTGATTGGTTCATCAAGATCAATGCATATTCAGGGACATAGCACCCAAGAATATGCTTCTTTGGAATCTATGATCTAATAAAAGTTCAAAGTTCTGAATAAGACTTTGGGCATAATCAATCCCGTCCGAGGGATGCGCCCACGCATTCGACTTTCATCTATATTCATGGTGACGTATTGAATGCGTATGTGGTCTACACAATAATTTGCTGTGGCTAGTCAATATACAAGTTTGTGCTTCTATCCCCTAGATGAGTCTGTTACCAATTAACCGACTTCAGAGGGATGGAAGGCTTGGTTGGCCTGAGCGGATATCGATTCAAACGCGTGACCATGCATGTGTGAAGTGCGCCACTTGCTACGAAACCACCTCCCACTTCCCCCTCCACTATACTTGATTACTAATTAGTACTTAGCCGAAATAGACAGAGCTACCCCGTCAACACAGTAGGAATGTCGGGATAAATAGTGGGCCACCCAACTCAGAGCTGGAAGAGCAACGAGGTCTCATGCCAACGTTACTAAAGGGATTAAAGTTTCTATATGTATTCGTGACTATGTCGGAATTCAAGATTTTCTGCAGTGCTTTTCATTCGGCTGCTTCGGAGTTATCGGATGCCCACCGCCATGCCCTTTTGGACTTTGCATGATGCCACCACCGGTGAGTAATCGCTACATTTCCAAGTTCGATTTCAATTTCAGTTATATTTTACTAGTTGGGCTATGCATGCTTGTGCATGCATTCTATGTCCACGACCGCTCATCCGTAGGCTTAAACTTCTGCAGGTACTTCATCAGGTGATATCGAATCTCCGTAAGTGCATGTAACAGAGAGTAGAATAAAGATTAAATGAATACAAACAATCAAGCAGAGAGCAAAGCCGAACACATTATCATGAAAAGTCGAATATGACAAACGATAAGAGATAGAGATGTAGTGATGAACATAACCATTCCTTTCCCTGCAGGAGCCTGGAAGGATAAAAATGGTTTTTGAGACCACCCGACCAAACATTCTATCACCCAACAAAACCTTCAATATCGAATTAATCCTCACACAATCCCACGCAAATAAAGAAACAACACTCCCTGACCGCCGGAACCGTCCCATGGAACGTTGAGAGAATTGTTCACTCATAGTCATAAGTCTACTGTCAAGGCGAACTTCAAATGAAGGGTGTTCCCGGGATTAGGACGCTTGGTCGATTCTGTGATCTCGAGGGTTTGTACAAAGAACGCTGTCGGGTAAAAAAGCGGCTCAGATAGGACGTAGTGAGGGCCCCAAAACTGACTACACACCCAAAGTGAACGAACTATCAAGGCGCTGTAGAGGTTGCGTCATTCACAGCGGGACCCGCACGTTGCACGCAGACAGTTTACGGTCGCAAGCTATACAAAACAGCACGAAAAACTCGCTAACTTTTTCAAACACCCTTCTACGTTGCTACGTTTGCGTTCTCGTCCAACCCCTGATTTACTACTTTTTTGGAGCCTTATATTTCTTTATACGCACCTATTCTTGCGCTTTCTCCTTCTTTGCACTCTGGACTATCACCTCCATGGTTCGTCTGAAACTAGATACAGCAAAATTATCGTGAACTATGCCTTTCAAAATTATATGATATCAATCATCACATATGCAGAGGTTTATTGAGAGCAGCACATGTAAACATTACGATGTTCAATAGTAGTTGATATTCTGAAATATAAGTCACTTGTGGGACTAAAACACATATAAATACAGATTATTCCAGTGTATAGGTGGTAGATGTTTGGCAGTACGCGCGCAAGCTGCAAGGATTTTCAATGACGAGGCGGGAGCAGTGCAAGCATTAAATGTGCAGGTAGGATCAATAAAACTCACCTATCACCACTGCTCTCAGGGTGTGTGCCGATTCGTGCGATTCTGGGTGCGCGCGGCAAATTGCGCGGCGGAATTCGTGATGATTCGAACGACTCTGACGCCTNAGGCGTCAGAGTCGTTCGAATCATCACGAATTCCGCCGCGCAGTTCGCCGCGCGCATCCAGAATCGCACGAATCGTGCGTCCCCCCTACTTCCCATGATGAGGGAAGGCAATTCATTGAAAGAAGCCTCCAAACGCAGTTCTAGGAGCCCGATGAGCACTTCTCTACTTGCTGTTCACTTTTGGATGTTCCGACAAGCTGCCATCACATGTGCGTCTTCGATGGATACAATAAGTCGACGGTAAGTCATCCTTGCCGTTGAATCAAATCGAACAGATGTGAACAAGGATCCGCCTCACAGCCACAGCTTCGCGACCTGCAACTCTCCGGTTACGTCTGTCATTCCCACAAAAGCGAGTAGTGCCCATTCGCTTTCATGAGGCCAGCATATTGTTCGTACTGATGGGTTAACAAAGAAGGAACGCCTTCAGGCATTGACTCACTAAGAACGGTCCATGTTTCGAATGTATACTAAAATGCTACGACGAAGTTATACACGACAATTCTTCACCACCACATTTTCCTTTCTCCTTCAGATATCCCTGATGTCAGATGATGAACATCAACTGAAGAAAATAAGTTGTGTAGCGACTCCTACCTTAACTGGTCATAGGTCTTGACACAGAAGTGTCTGATAAGCGAAGCCTTGTTACGCACACGGCCTTGGGATCGAATTTTGAGTCGGTACACGATCAGTGTCCAACCAAGCCTTTCATCCTTGGTAAATTCGACTCGTTGGTAACACATTTGATGGGACGATGAAAGCACCGTCTTATACATCGACTGGCTACAGCAACCCGTTTTATAGGCATAATACGCAATTAGGCAAAACTCTTGCGTGCGCATGACGAATTCTTTCTCAGACTCTGTCGCGCCGTCGCGATCGTCCCGCCAAGGCCAGTCCGCATCAGCGGTTGTTCGACAGGGAAACCCCAGCGGCGTGAGCTAGGTGACCAGGGTCTCCTGTCCGCTCGCTATGCTCACATCCAACTTCCACACGGATTTGGTATACCTGGGCTGCCCCAATCTCCCTTGTGAGCTCCTACGGACTGGTATTGCCTCCGCAGTATGCTAAGGGATTGCTAGCCCTCGAGCGCCCTTCCTCCAGCGCTGGGCGCACGGTCCTACCCAAGCCTGCGTACTGGCTCATCCCAGGCCTAAGGATGGCTGCGATATATGAATGTTATCACACTTCAATACAAAGCACACATCATGGATTATACTATTTTATGGCAAACAATGTAAGAAAGAAAAAAGGGAGGTTAAATACGAGTAAGTATGAATACGAATAAATAAATACGATACGAATAATACTATGGAGAAAACATGGAAAATACATATAAACATAAAACCATACTCGACCTACGGACTGGGTACGATCCTGCTATCCAGGGCATCCAAATCATCCCAACATCCTTCTGGCATTGCTGCTCTAAGGTCCTTCCGTGACTGTGGACCATTCCTCCCGATGTTCCTTGCTTGCGACATACTTGGCAGCAATGGTATCGCTGTAGATGACAACAGTGTGGTGCTGCGGGAACCACTGGGGCTGACGTTGGCGTTGAAGTCGATTTCACCAGAAGATGGGGAATATCAGGCAGCTGCGACGATGACGACGACGACAATGGATGTTGCAATCGTCGCATGGCGGAGAGAGCGGCTTGAGTCCAAGGCGGCGCATTGCCACGTGGCAAACTCTGCCTATTTGCAGCATACTGTGCCTTCCAGGTGGGACCAAGGCGCACCACGCCAGGCCGTCCTTTATGTGGTCCGAACGGCACGACAGACCCCCTGCATCTTCTTTATTCCGCTCTATAATAGCCGATCTGTTTTCCGATATCCCGAATGCGCTCATATCCCGACCGTTCCGCTGCTGGAGTATTCCAAAACCCCTTCTATGCGGTCCTGTGCACGGTCGTACCGAAGCTTGGAGTCTGAACCAAGATCAAAGATGAGCCTCGATCTGGTCAACCGACTGCGATATCATGAAATACCTGTATACCATTCGGTTCGCCCGGCTAACTGCGGGCTTCCCTCCTTCTTTGACCGAGTTGCAGTAGTCGGCTAACTTTTCGCTCCTTTTCTGAAACAAATAGTAGTTTCTGGTACACGATCTTTGACACTGGAACAGGGCAGTGCAAATGGTATTCAGTGAAAGTCGATGTTTACTGCTACGACCTTCTGCTCTCTTTCTTAAAAATAAATATCCATCAAAAATTCACCTGTCGGACAACCAAAGTCTCGGGCGAAACAAATGTTTGGAGCGATGAAAACACCATTATCAAGAGCCGTCGTCATCGATTGACCCTTCTCTTTGCAGAGATATCATTGGTTGAGAATTCAAAATTACTGGCGGTTAGTTAGGCTTTGTTGCAAAAGTTATCGAGCAAAGAGAATCCTTCATACAAACCTTGCCGGGTAGTGGTCGTAATATAATAGCAATAAATGAACTAAATTCTCATCTGCTTATCGTATTGATCGTAATGGATCCCAATCATTGCACTTATCACTCACTTTTGCCATCCTACTCTAGCGTCCCGTCTTATCGAATGAAACATACTGAACGGTGAAAGTTACATTGTTGATACGAAAAGTGTTGAGGTTCCATTGTTAATACGAAAAGTGTAATCCGGTGAAAATGTAGTTGGAGTAGGCCCACCCATCCGATGGTCAGTATATCAAGAAATGAACTCAGTCTAACGTGTTAGCCCTTGTTATATCAGCACTGTATCGGTACGTAGAGGACGATGGGAATCGACCAGCTTAGCTCCTTTATGCGGTTTCCGCTAAGGAAATTTAGTTGAATAAATAAACCTAGGTAGGGTAGGAGCACTAGGGTGGCTAGGATGATTACCTTCCGCAAAAAAAAGGAAAAAAAGAAAGAAAACTTGCCCATCGCGGTGCTCCTTCCCTACGAGAGCCCTTATTTGAAAACTGGCATGTCCGTGATATAACACGACATAATGCTTTTCATTGAGTTCATTTCTTGATATACCGACATTGTGATAGGTGCCCCCCCCCCAACTACATTTTCACCGTAATCCTACCAACTTTGGATGCTCTAGGTCTACGTAGACAGGAGTTATGAATTTGCGGCCCAAAATTTCTATGGCGCACGCCTCTCCTTGTGAGCGGGTCCTGGTTCCGCCACCCACCATAAGTGTTCCCATCCCGCCCCCATACTCCTACCAAGTTCCAAGGCTCCAGGTCCACAGGGATAGGACGCGAATTCCCGGTCGGACACACACCGAGACACACACACACATACAGACACAGAAACACCGACAAACAAACAGGCAAACTTAGTGAATTATATATAGTGGGATGTTATGCGTGTACACATGAGCAGTGTCCTCTACTCCTGTATTCCCATGGAAACGTCTGAAACAGTCCAGCAAAACCTAAGCTTTCGTGAGATTTTCGATACAGATACTTTCCAGCACCTTGATGTTGAGATTCACCCTTGACATTTTTGATTTTTTTACCAGTGGCACTAATGCACTCTATGTTGTATTTGCTCTGCTAAATGAAACTTTGCCGACTGTGAATTTGTCGACGATCTAATCTTCAGTATTCACTAGATGGTCGAATTGTCCTCCTTTCAGTGACTGTTTAGGACTTTCGAAGGAATGTTCTTGGAGGGAGTAGAAAAGGAGCCAGTCTACCAAGTAGAAACTTTCATCAGAATTTCTCCAAAGGTAGTATTCATATAAGAACACGCGCTTGATGAAATATAATCAGTTATACACACTAGTTCTGAATTCACTAGAAAAACCTATCGAGGAGGGATTCCCGGTAGTACTAAAGGGTAATGAAAAAAAAAGAACCTTTATAGAGTGAGCTCTAGGGGAGCGTGCACAGTCTCTGCTTCTGTAAGAAACCGCTAGATTTCATATAATTTCAGCAAAAATATCTGAATATCAGCAAAAATTGATAAATACTTAGCAATCAGAATGCAAGGCAACTAAAAGGGACTTAATATGATGCAACATGACAAAATATGGAGACCGAGATCATGAAGCAAATATTCGTGGTGAGCAGGGCTTCGCCCTCCAGAGATAAAGAAATAGCTGATCTGCCGTCCTTGTTGACGAGCCTCCGTCGGCTCCCTGTTGACGTTCTCCTCGCTCGCAGCTTCGCCCTGGAATCCCTTGCCGATTCGTCTTGCAACATTATCAGCTGATAGCTATGCTGCACGACGCGGCTCACATTTCCCTCTCCCCCCCCCCCTTCTCCACCTTTCCCAAAGTCCGTTCCTGACTTTGGGAATGCACAGCAAAACAAAAAGGAGGAAGTTTCTTATCGAGTTAGTGGAGGCGCTGAATACACTGGTGTAGCTCTTTTGCTGCGACGACCGCTCAGATGGTATCTATCCATTGTAAGAGGGATGCAGGAACCTTCCCTAGTAGTCGGCACGGCCAAATATTATCTGACGAAGCCAGCTACATTGAGGCGGCGGTATTCGTAATCTTTGAGGAACTCGGTTGCTGCTGGAGAGCAGTCAGTTTTAGTAATAGGTAAAATGACCACCTCCTTCTCTCTTCCCTAAACAGAGTCGACTGTTGTCAGTTCCACACTCAGGCTGTCGAGATTGGGCTTAATTTGTCAGTATTGTTCCCTGTTAAATGTCGTGACACAGATACATTGGGGTGGAATTCCTAGGCGAATAAGGTGTTCGAGGAGCTGTGGGCAAGATTGGGCCTCGCTGTCACCATAATATGACCCGCTGGTGCTTAGGCCGATTAGTCTTTCAATGAAATAAAGGCAAAATTAGGAGCAGGGAAGCGCATGGTGGACAAGAGAGGGACGGGACTGTGCCGGAGTACAGCTAATAAGCTGCCAACCATAAGCAATGGTTTAGGAGGTCGATGAGCGCAAGGTGTGACCTAAAGGTGGCAATGACAGGGGCACCTGTACCGCAGGAGGCTGCAAAAGGAGGGGCATCACACTTCGCGCGCCGTGGAGGACAGGACTCGAATTCGGAGGGCACTTGACGTGGGATGCTAATTGGTGGGCGTCTTCCATGCAAACGTGGCCTGCGCGGGTTAACCGACCGTCTGTTGCAAGCAACTTTCGGGATTTGTGATCTTCAACACCGATCACGGTCGTGAACTCCGTATCATAAGGCGAAAATATCCCTGCAGGGGTGGTGTTCATACATATAATCGAGGGCCGACGTACGGTCAACATGATGGTGACCATACGCTTCAGAGTTCGCAAAACGTAACGATCTCCCTGAACTCCTGGAACTGATACCAGATCGGAGGTCTTCATGTGAGAGGTGGTCCTCAAGGTCATCACCGAGAGTCCTTAGGACTTCGCCGGGGTCAACCGGTGTCGGAGTCTGATTGCCGTATCGGAAATGTGGCGAACTATGTTGAGATGCTCGAAATCGCTCAAGGAGAGAAGGGTCTCTCTTAATTGCGCGACAGCCGCATTAGTAGTGTTGGTGACGATGGTGGTGTTCTTGGAGCTCACTGGAGCTAACGCCGCAATGAGGATTCCAACGGGGGCTTTTCCTGTCCTATAAGTGGCCTGGACAGCAACGAGGGGTATTTGCCCGGAACCGATGCGTACAGCATCCTCCTAATCAGAGGTGAGGGTTAAAGAATGGCTGCTTATAAGAAATGAGCAGGGTTGAGCGAAGGGAGGAGACAAATCACGTAGGTAGGACTCGTCACTCGTGCCAACTGTCTGATTGGCATAGAGAAGTTCACGAAGTAATCGCCCATACCTGCGTATATTGACTATACTGACAATATTGCAGATATAGCGAGAATAGTCGTTTAACCTCCTCGTTACTATATTCTTGTCTCAACCGCAGCTACGCGACCGAATTCCAGAACTTTATTGCTTCAAGCGACACCTTGAGAACATAACAATTACATGCGAAAAAGCAGGAACTGTCATACATGCAAAATGCACAAATCGTCGAGGATAAGGCTTATAGATACGAGGTGTGAGTATAAAGCGGTATAGCTTAAATAAGTGCGAAATTATATTTAATATTGTGGCATTTCGTTGAGTGAGAAAGATGAGTTAAGGGATGAGAACGTTGAGATGAGGGATGAGATAGTTGAGATAAGAGAATGTTTATAGTCGCGCACCGCTCGATGCGCCAAAATTGCAATGTGAACCGTGTTACAGTAGCAGTAAAGAAACTAAAGTCGTGAGATACATAGCTGACGACTGACGACTCGGCTGGATCATGGCGGCTCTTTTGTTTTGCTCGTGGTGCCGGCGTGCCGGCGTGCCAGCGCGCGTGCCGGCCGGCCGGCCGGCGTGCGGGCGGAGGCAGTGCTAGGGGGGAGGAGGGAGGCAGACAGTGTAAGGCAAACAGTCCACGCCCCTTCGAAGGTTGTTTGTTTTCAACCCCTCGAAGGGGCGTGGACTGTTTGCCTATCTGTCTGCCTCCCTCCTCCCCCCTAGCACTGCCTCCTCCGGCACGCCGGCCGGCCGGCCGGCCGGCGGACTATGAAAGCAGCCATTGTACCATGTTATTTTCACCCTGTGCGGTCTGGCAGCTGTAATCAAGTCACTTTTCATATGTTGTGATTGATGGTCAAGATTCACTGATCTAATGAGGAAATTATAGAAAATCGCATATTACCGCGGTATTCCCGCCGGCGCGATGACCGGAAATTAGTGCTGGCGCCTTAGTTCGTCAGATAGTTCTTTGATGCGTTGGGAGTGGCGATCTTTGCGCCTTTTCCAGTTTGGCACAGTTTTCCAACGCCTGAACAGGTAATTCGCAGAGCGCGGAGTGGTGACCTTCCTTTTTGCAGTAAAAGCACTTGACATGGTACATGCGGCACGTGGAATTCCCTGCACATTGCTCCAAGCAGCGACCGCATTTCTTCTGATGTTGTACGAGTATGCGTCTATCCTGAACCGATCTCACATAGGTGCATGTATCCGCTCGGTGGGATCCGGTTGCCCGGCAGAGGGCGCATGTGATAAGGCGGGCGTTGCAGGGCTACCGATCTTGGGAATCCACCGCCGCGGCGTCGCGGGGGACTAGTTGGAAGGCTCATTAAGTACTCCATAATCATGGCTAGCTGAGTTGACGCTCAACGTTCCTCGCGTAGCTCGGCTTCTATGACGTGCCCCGGACGTTACCACTTCTCTTGGCTTATTTCCCACTTGAACCGCGCGCGGGGGCTCTTCGTTACTGATGTCTTCTCCGTCTGATTCTGGTTCTTCACTCTCGAGCTCTTCTTCCTCGTTCTCTTCTTCATGAAGCCCTTGGGCTGGTCCTGTTCGTGTCGTTGTTGCGCGGCGGCGCTCCTCCCGGGCTGATCTGCGAGCTTGTCCACGGTTTCTTGTATTTTCTTAAGTGCGTTTCTTACCTCGTCGTGGAATGAGAGGTCTATTCTAATTCTTCCAACTGAAGTGGCTCGCGGAGGTCTGATAAATTGGCGCTGTAGCTATCGAGAGTTGCTATCAGCTCTTCTGTTCCCATTTTGACCCTGTCGAGGTCGGTTTACCGGAGCTTAATCTTTGATGATGCCGATGAACAGCTGCCGCAGGGAACAAAGAGCGACATGTGATGGGAAAGCATTTGAGAAATTCAACGGGTTGAAATGTTGAAATGTTGCCGGTCGAGCTAGTAGCCAAGAAAGCGTGAGAAATTACGAAATAAAAATAACGATACACTATCTATATTCAGAAAGTATCAGATATCGTAGTTAGGGTCATAAAAAAGTTGATATAAATGAGATTAGAATAGTTAGACTCTATCTCGACAGAAGAGTGGGTGAATAATACTAGGTGGTGCTAACGAGGTAAACAGAAAAGGAGGGCGGAGATTGTTATATATTTAATGCCGGAAGGTGAGTAAGAAACAGCCGCGGCATGGCCTGATTTTGGTGATTATCTCCTTCGCGGGGTGGGTAAGTGCTGACGCGCTCTTCTTCAACTACTTACCATATGTGGTCAAAGGACTGCGCCGCCGACGACAATATGCTCAAGATCGCCACGAGCTTTCTGAGATGAAACTTTGGCGACCAACCACACTAAGATAGGACGGTCAGCGGATTATTAGTGTGGAAATGGCTACAAATTAACCACGGGGTGAGATGCTCTCGGAAATTGTTCTTAGACTAGGGCCGTGCGGGTCTACACCGGGTGGAATTCGTTAAAAAAATACCACGCCGTCGAAAATGCTGTCTCATTTAACTTTTGACTGTCGATTTACGTCGTTTTACTCTAGTTTTGCTTTTTTGTTTTGTTTAGTGATTTTATTTTTTTACAGCTGTATAAACACATCCCAGAGGAATCTTTATATCCGAAGCGGGGTAAACCCGAATACCTCCTCTAGTAGGCCTACCTTAAACCTCTCGCCGCCGTCACAACCACAATTTAACGTCCCCAGAACGACCTCGAAATATACGAACAAACCCGCAATACAACTCAATTGCGGCGATAACCTTACTTTAACAATAGAGTACCCTTTTATAACCTCACTACAACCTGCGGGGAACTCCTCAACTTTCTTCTTTCGTCGACCTTCTTCAGGGCCGCTTTTCGTCTTTTTGAACCGGCTGACGGTTTTAGACCCCTGCTAAAGGGTGCAGTGCACTTCTAAAGTTTGAAAGAATCCTTCGCTACGTTAAGGAATACTGTGCCCCGCTGACTCACGGAAGTGACTTCCTTAATTGTAGAAAACCTAGTGCAGCTGGACCGGAAAAAAACTTAGCCAAGAAAAGAAAGTTCCCAAAAGAGCAACCGGCAGCTGCAACCGTACGGTATATTCCTTGTCCGGAGTCAACTGAGAGGACGAAGGCAGCTGAAAAGAGGCTGGCAGCTGGACACGAACGGGCATTTCACACCTAATCCAGTCACCCCGAGTCACCTGAATATCACCTGGCCTTTAACTAATCTCCTGCAGCGAAGGGGGAACCACTCCATGCTACCAGTGAGCTCGCGCGCACACGAGAGCATGCTCAGCCTTTGCCTCTGTGATATTACCGGAAATATATAAATACTGAGCAATCAGAGTCAACGAATTGCAAGGCGATTAAAAGGCACTTAACTCTTCAAACTCCTTGATGATTCATCTTGCAAATTCGTCAGCTGATAGCCGCGGCTCACAATAGGTGGCCTAGTGGCCATATGGTCTTCCAGTGTGATCCGGTATTGAAACTAGTAGCTTCTCGAACATCACAACTGTTTTTCATTGAAAGTGGTGAAGTCTTTGAGCGTTGATCAATCCCGTCTGAGGGATGCGCACCGCATTCGACTTCCTTTAAAATTGTAGTGGCCTGTGCGGTCCATACAACGAATCGCAGTGGTCAGGCGGTGTAAAAGTCACTGCTTTTATCCTGACACACGGATCTAATACCAACTGACTGACACCGGAGAGCGGATTTTTTCATTTGCAGGAAACTGCTTCTTATTACAGAAACTAGGTTACCATAATTCACAATAGATGTTGCTTACTAGAAACCCCTGTGTGGTGTGTTGTGGTTGAGATCATATTGCCATTTTTATAGCATTTGAACTGTTCCCATTGTCTTATTAGAAACTACCTTTCAGCAGAATGTTACAGTAGGAGCCTTCAAAGAAATCATACCATGTCAAGAAATTTTACTACTCATGTATTATCTTCGAAAGGAGTTGCTTCCAACTTTCAACAGAATTATCTTGCCTCCGAAGGACTTTCGAAGGGTATTGGAATAGCTTTTAGTAGTCGAAAAGGGGCCCTGCTTGCATGAAGGTCAACGAACAGGGTGAATAAATAGTGAGGGCAAGATCGTGTGCATTCGATTACTGCAATTATTATGCGTTACATTACATGTTTTAGTAAGACTTCAAAAAAAAAAAAATGCTACGATGCAGCCCCATTTTTTTCAGGTACAGTCAACTATGACCTTCAGCTTCCCTTGCCCTGCTTCAGCTCTACCCCAAATTCAATTTTGTGCTGCTCGGGGTGTGGACCACTCGCAGTGCTGCCAAAGTGCAGGTGTTTCATCGCAGTGTCTCGTGTTTTGTGATCAGGTGAGTAACAAGTGGCGTTTGAGCGATCATCTTTTTTTCGATACAACACGTGTAGCTGGGATCGTTTCAATTCAGCCAATTGAAGAAAGAATTGCCTGTCCCGGCTTTACACTTTTCCCATGGAACCATGTTGCTACATACGCCAGGAATAGAATTCACGTAGATACAGCAATAGTATACCTGATTCCCGTTCACTCCACGCGATCTAGGGACTCATATGAACGATGGTAATGAATGCTAATATCTCCCTTTAGACACATTTTATCGCGTGAGTGCTTCCTACAGGTATATGAGTGCGATACTGCATTACTGAGGTTCAAGAAAACTGCAATCGCTCAACACCGGTAACTCCATATCAAAACTCCCCATCAACCTGAATATTGCGAGCTGTAAAAATCCAACCGTGCAGAGATATAATACTTCCTAATTAAAAAACCACTCATTTCAGAGACCGGACCAAAGTAACCAGTTGTCGCTTGCTCACCTACAGTGTTTAGAACAATTCGACAGTATGAAGGACTGCTTTGTTGAACACGCTATCACAGAGTACTACCGTGGGAAACAAGCTGCCATGGATAACATGGACAAAGCCTACCAGCTATGAATCCAGAGATGAACATTCTTGGCACTTCATAGGTCCACGCTGTTCTGTTGTATGGAGATCTCACGGTATATCGCACTACTACATGCAATTCAGATAAAAATTTAAATGCTGACACAAGTGCCCCCAATTAGCTCCTAAAACTTTTTTGTTTCGGCCACGAGTTGCAACTATTTTCTCATTCTTCTTCAAATGTTCATCTTAGCCCACAAGAACTATGTACCCTGAGCTACCTTGCTACACCAATATGATAGATGACGACACCTGTCTTTTTGGGAGTAGTGTGCATGGCTCCCTCTTTATCAGTAACTATTAAGGCGCATATTTCAAGAGGAATAGTCCGCACAACGTTGAACCGGGGGATTTTTTATTTCTATGAAACAACAACGCAACAAAGACATTAACATTAAATAGTCTATTTGAATATTTTCCCTTGGTTGAATTTCTTTCCGTCAAAGTCACCTTCCCACAAAAGATACTCGTTGACCAGCTTCTTTGTCTTCTCGTCCTTTGGGTCAAGCTTGGTCCATGTATAGGACTCATAATCCACCTGAAGTCAGCGCATTAGAAAACTCGACAATGAAATTCTAACACTGGTCAAGGAAACGGATAAGAATGTAGCAAACATTATGGAGGACGGAACAAAGGAACGATTCCGACGGACGAGATGAAGCGATAATCTTGGAAGAGTGTAACACTGTACGGTCATAATTACTGCACAAATGACTTCTCTTCCCTATTCAGTCCTGATACGCTTTTATTATATACCCACCTGCCAATCAGGAGATAACGGAAAAGCGAGCTCTTGACCTCTCCATACCCAAATACCACTAATGGTTGAATTATTGTCGGTTCCGAAAAGGATCATTGATGCAAACGCATTCTTCTTAAGTTTCTCCAGCCGCTGGTACATGCCTAAATAGGATTTTTCATAATACAAAGGTATCTAAGAAAGAATTAATAGTTACAACAGACCGAATACCTACCAGAAATAAGGTTGCAGCTCATGAAGGTCAGCGTGAGCTCCGTTGGGTACTTGTATTCACAATACCAAATCGAGTTCGCTTCGGCGTCGAAGTTGTCCCAGAAATACGGTATCGCCTTCGTCGCAGTGTCCTCATTTGAATACACACGTTTGAAAGCGTCCATTACAAAAGTTCCCTTTGGCATGTCTGCGAAGGGATCTTTCGATTTTTCTACAACAACCTCGTCACCACCGTCATCGGGTTCTGGTTCCTTGGCTTTAGCTGCCGGCTTTGGATGGTCTTTCTTCTTCTCTGAAATTCAAATAGAAACTTTTACTTCACATTGCTCAAGTTATGAACCAGAAATACATTAACCCCGTTATTATACAACATCTGCAGCAACTCAATAATGAGCGCATTTTGTCTAAATGTACAGAGCTCACATGAGACATGTACCATTGATCTTAAGCTCAAGACTGATACAGTCAACAAGCGAGCTCTAAAAGGTATTTCAACAATCCAGAAAAGGACACTAAAACAGAGTACTCTTCGTTCAGTATTGAATACCAATGCTATACCACCACCGTAACGCAATTCCAAAAAAAAAACAATGGATTGCTGACTGCGCAGTGGTTCGAAAAGAAAAAACGAAATAAAATCAAATCATAACACATAACATAGTCGTATGAAGCGGTGGACTCGAACTCCGACACATAAGGTACAAACTCGAAGAGACTAAAGATTTGTTGCATGCAAGGGTTACGATTCAGAAGTATGCTCGGGTTGACTGAAAACACTTTACTTCGAGAATCATCGCGCATTCGTCACTAGTTTTCAGATATGGTCTCGACGGGACGCATCGCAGCCAAGCCTTAACCATTCAGTACCACTACACCGCCTTCATTTCAGTTTAATCACGTAATCAACTGCCTCAAAATATTGCCCTTCAAAAACTTTGATATCGTTTAATAGCAGCACCAAAGCTGTCCCGAATGTTATTATAACCACCTTCCTTGTGATTTCGTTAATGACGGATTCGAAAACGATATTGGTGAGAAATGTTTCAAGAATAAGTAACAAAATGATGAGGTGGGCGTGTTTAAAACGATAAAATAGGGTAGCGGATAGGTTATATCAGCAAAATAGCTATCCTCCCTTTGAACGAATAACAACTCAATTGAGGTTGGAACACCTTGCGTTCAATCTGCAGCTAATCCAAAAAAAAAAAACAGCATTTTACCGCTAGAACTATAACGGTTAATTTTCTCCACGGTGTTCTAGAAACTTGTCGGTTCATTCCATATGGTAAGAGTCTATCCATCGCAAATCTTACTGACACATTGCGCGCTCCAATCCATATCTGCGATACACGGCAGGTGAGGCAAGCGCGACGCGATTTCCGGAGAAAGGTACCCTCGCCCCTTTTTAATTATATGCAAACGCTTGTATAACATGATGGCAATGCATAAAGCGCTTGCGTCTGTCTTTTTCCATAAAATGCGGTATTAGTTCAGGGACCTGAAAACGTGAGTTTTTGAATTGGCGGGTTTAGGGCAAGATGAACCAACTAAGACAACCATCGAAATCGTCCGTAGTGAACGCGAAACTCCCTTTTTAGCTTTAGAACAGTCTCGACACAGGAAAAAGGACAAAGTTAAGGAAGGTGTTATTACGTGAGACAGGGCACATTCACCGACGATGAGCGGAGCATCTTCTCAATTTTGCAGAATTTCTGTAGTTAATATATCCCTCTTCACGGTCACGGCGTAACCTAGTTAGGACGCATAAATTTTCATCCGCCTGGTATAACACGCATGGAAAAGGGGCTATGGGCAGGGACATGGTCTAGTGGCACAGTAGCTAAGGGGTCACGCGGTGTATTTTTAATAGTGGGAGCCCCTAGCGGATCACCTGGATGCTCTGCCTCTCGACCAATGATACAGTGGAAACCGTGTTGCTGTCTCGAGTCGCTTTCCCGCCTCTCGATCGATGACACGCCAGACATGTGTCGAGGCGATACAGATTGCAATATTCGCGCCAGGACCCACTTATTCAGCACGCAATCAGCTGTTCGCCTAATGATGAGATGATGTTTTTCTCGTTTCCTATCACTCTTTGATATTCTTTTTGCTGCTATGACCTTTACTCAAATTTTCTCATACAAGAGGCTGAAAAAGGTGAGCTATTTCCGCTGTTACTTGAGTTTTTTGTAAACTTATGCTGATCAGTGAATGAATAACTGTAGTCAGCTATTCGCACCAGGACCCACACGTACGCAACGACACACATTGTATAGCTCGTCCACACGCCCCATTCTTCTTTTTCATACTCGACGGGCCCCTTTCTACCGACTTTTTCGAAGCCTTTTTCTCTTTGAGAACGTCGATTCATGCACTTTCATCGCCTTCATGGCACTATTTCCCATCTTATCTTCCATTTTTCGTCATAATCTGGATTGCTCAAAATTATAGTGAGTTGTGCCTTTAAAATGGCGCGTAAACTAGACTTGGCTCCAATGCTAGAGAACTAGAATGCACAGAACCAAAACTGCCAAGCAGACACACGCAAGCGGCAGTGGAGCGCTTTGATGTCTTCCGATCTATAGCACTCATCCAAGCCAGCGAGCTATTTTCATTTTCATTTACTTACCCAAGTTAACATACCTGAAGTCAGCGAAGTCGCTCGCGAGGACCTGCGTACTCACTCACTCCCAAATAGCTTTATAAATAAGCATATGACTTTGAACAATAAAGTCCAGGATCCGGAAAGTGATTCTAACTCCAAAAAAGAGTGATGGGCAGTGTAAGGTTCGACGGGAGTTATGGGCGGAGCTGAGATTGAGATGCTGAGATGAAGATGCACGAGTCTATTCGAAACCGTTTTTGTTATCACGCATGTATTAGCGTACAGGTTTCGCCGAACTGGATGTGAAGCACAACATAAAGCCGCGTTTCTACAATGTACGAAACGAAAATTGTGAGAAGGTATAGTGAAACGCCACTGACTGAAATAAGTAAAACATCCTAACCTTCCTTCTTTGGAGCATGCTTACCAGCATGCTGCTGGTTCTTCGCCGAAATCTCATTGAATTTCGCCTCTGAAAGACATCATTCAGTCGCAGCAACAAGTATGAAGCTTATGAAAGGATACTCACGATTGAATTGGGATACTTTGTCGCAGAAGTGCACGTCCTTCAAGACGTCTTTTACACTGGGTTGATGCACCACTGTTTGGAACCACCTTGTAACATTACCATACTTCTTACGAATGGAAGCATCGAGTACATGCTAAAATTTCAGCGAATTAGAGAACAAATAAAGAAACGAGATACAAAACGCAACCTGAAAGGCCGGTAGGAGATCTAGAGCCACGGAGATGTCTGCTAAAGAGAGACGCTCTCCAACAAGGAAAGTCCTCGACAGAAGAATTTCGTCAAGATGGGTTAGTTGAGCAAAGAGTTCCGCTTTGTATGCGTCAACAGCCTAAAGCGATAAAAAAATGAGTATGCGTCAACACGCGCATGGGAATATTATTTTGCTCATCTGGCGAAGAAAGAAAAGCAACTGACTTTTTTGTCAAGATGAGCAGCAGAGACTGATGGGAGAACATAACCTAGCACTATTGGAAGCAATGTCCCTTCAGCCCACTGGAGCCATTGCACGATTTCGGCGCACTAAAAAACTTTGCAGGAATATCGCACCAACTCATGAGTTAAAAACGGCTAAACTCACGTTCTTGACGCATGCGTTTGCACACCCAGCTACATGGATAGCGATTGACTCAGCACCAAAAAGATTGACATCACCTTCAAATGCTGGAGTCTGAAATCCCACACTGCGAATGGGCAAAAATCAAAATGGTGAACTAAGCAACGTTAATTCGCTCCCACTTATAGTCATTTGAGCAAAGAACCACTTCGAATGTTGTCAAACACTCTCTCTACACTGCCCGAATATATGCTTCGCTGTGACAGCATTTCCTTCCGATCGAACTTCTTTTTGCGCAATGGTAAAGCGCCAAGTAGACAAAAAGTAACTCTTTGGTCATAACTGGCCTTCACCTTCAATCACGTACCAGTGTCATAGAAGCTGCACTTAGTATTTGATTTAGCAAAAAATTTATTGCGACAAAAAAAGCTCAAAAACTGGATGCAGATTGAAGGTCGCGTTGATTGGCTGCTCTCATACTGCAGCGCTATCCAAGTGTGTGACAGCAGTGGCACGTGTACCATCCACGTCCAATGTTGTCAACACCTCTCTAGCCGCGCGTTGCACGTCGAAGTATGAGAGCAGCCAGTCTGATCCAGAAGACTCAGCAGCAAGCTTGGAGTTCATCTTTGCGAGAAGCAAAACGTCGAAATCTGACTGGGCGAACTCCAATTGGTAAAATAATCCGAAGAGTCGTAAAGATACACTACGCTACTGGTTGCTTTCTTCCAGTAGAAAGTAGATAGAAGTAACATTTTCATCAACTCAACCTCCAACCGGAATGGTCGATGAACAGAGCGGAACTTTATAGGTGTAACAAAAGAAGAGACAGACAGGTGGAAAATGAGCAAAGGTGAGGAATGGATTAACAAATGAAATGAAACAGATCCACCACGTTAGGAGAACAGATCCACCCACACCCCTTCGACCTGTAACGGCACTTTCTCCATAAATTCACATTCGATTCAACCATTAGCTGGTACTCAGAAAAAGATAAAGAAATAAACGGTGTATGGTCAACCTAGCACACCTAAACAAGAGAACTTTCATCTAACCATAAGGTTAGCGGGACGTCCAAGGCTATCGAACAAATACTAGTCTAACCTAAAGCATGAGGTGTCCGCGGGATGGAGCAGAAATTCGTACCAATTCAAAAGCCTTATTGAGTGCCAAGCAAGCTTCAACCAAATTAGTAGGTCACTAAAGGAGAGAGAACTGAAATGCACATCAAGGAAAATACAATACACCGTTAAACCGCGAACGTAATGAGTCGCCGGTGATGGGTTTGCAACGTTAGCGAGGAAAATGTAGTTGGAGGGGCAACCCTTGTCCATAACTCAAAACGCTAAAGCACAGAGAAACCGGGGCAGCTGTAGCTGGCTTTGTAAGCCAATAATGGTGCTTAAAAACGTTTCTAAGCCCAAGGGGTTGGGGTGAGTAACGTAGTGGGTGAGTCAACTGAATGTTCATTTCTTACCCCACCCCAGCTTTTTGCCTAATGTAATGAACCCACCTACACGCGACCCTTCCACCTTAAGGCTTAGCCAATAACTATTTTACCTAGTCTAGGACCAATCTACAGGGGCATAAGTGAAGCCGGCACCCTTACTCTTCACCACTCTAGCGTCTCTAGTAAACACGACCCCAACTACATTTTCACCTCTACTCCTGTTCGCTGGATAGTTAGTATCACAGAGAAAGGTCAAGCCACGAAACCGACGTAAGTTGGAATCCGGTTTGAGAAAAGTAAGAAAAGCATGATACCACAAAGGAAATGGTGAATATTTTGAAGTTTACGTGAAGAAACCCGAGTAGCACAAAAGTAGGTATCAACGCGTAGTCTTTGAAATATGAAAGCTACGGCGTTTCGCAGTGTTCAACGTAAGAACTCATCGGGATATGAAGACGTTCCAAAGCTGTATGATGAACAAAACAACTGTGCAAAGATATCTGAAGGAGACTCACCACGCCAAGCGGGAACTTGTCAGCAGGTGGGTTTTCGCCAGCAAGTTGCAAATCAGCATTTCCAAGCTTTGCCGCGATAAGGACCTTTTGCGTCCTAAAGTTGTCCTTGTTCCCATATAGTTTCTGAAAGTGACTTCAATGCAAAATGGCCGGACATTTCGAATAACTAACTCCAAACATGCAACCATCCAAAACTACTAAACCATATAGTATAGTCGAGAAATATTAGAGACACTCCACCCACCCCCTTAACCATTTCGCCAGACGGTGAAGCGGACCCTCCAAAAAAGGCGCTTAAAATGAAGACGAAATCCGCACTTCCACTTGGAAAGAGGTTGGTGCTGCGTAGTTGCCCTTTATTATGTGCACGCCGCCATCCACGCAGTTTAGGCGTCAGCTACCGTACCCCTACTGCTTACCGCGCGCGAAATTTAAAAATCCGATATATTTTAAAACAATTTCGACGAAGAAACATCGCTTTACACGTTCTTGTTTTTTTTTCAGGGCTTCTAGTTTCGGAGTTTGCATGAGAAATACTAAGGTGCTTGGGCGTGTGTGTATTTTTTTTTGCGTTGGGAGAATTAAGCATAACGTCATCGTACACCAGCTTAGAGATGAAGAATGTCTGATTAACTATGCTATAAATATTTTTTTCAAGAGATTATGTCCTTCACAGACGTCCGCAACATACATGTCAAAGGAAGTATAACAGTGTGTACTGATAGAGCTGGCTCTTCGGATAAGGTAGAACTTCTTTACCTATTTTTCCTGCTTTTCATATCGACCTTTCAGTTTCTCACGTGTGGTGTTGACGGGACCGTCTATGTTTGGGACGAAAAGACCGTAGTTCAAAGAGAAGTTCCTGAAATTAAAACTGTTGGGGATGCAACACATAGTTGCTGTGCATGGAACGTGAGTTAAATGTACTTTTTTGTTCATGTTCAGAATTATTTGACATCTCGGAATTTCCCATGTTTATTTACTACGCGGAATCTTGACCATGGCAGGTGTAAAATCAACGGCCGGATGGTATTGATGATTCAATTTAGCAAAATTTCTGTCAAGTCAATGTATTTCTTCTATCCATCGTCCTGCTATTTCGGTCATAAGGCGATTAATTTACAGCAAGAGTTTTTCTGGCTTTAAATGCTGTCAATTACGGCAGGTTTTTTTATTTCAATTGATTTGGCATCCATGAGTGTCAAAAGTTTTTATAGATTCAAAACTTCATGACAGCACCATGAGTCAAGGCTTGTAATAACTGTTAAATTAATTGAGAATTAATTACTCTGTTGTTCTGCTCCGTAGAACTTTGATATTTATAGGGCAAGAACGTATTTGTCGGTCTAACAACAACGGACCTGCTGACTGGTGTTGATAAGAAGATTGTTGGACAATGCTCTCTCGATGATCTTGAGACGTATAGACAGCTGTTCACATTTTCATTGGAAGTCAATAGTATCGACGCCAGTGAAAACTATGTAGTGGCTGGAGGGAGGTAAGCGTTTTCAGGGAAAAGTGAGGTGGTGAAAATGTGGTTGGGGGGGGGGGGGGGGGGGATCTATGCACATTTATGCGGCTTTAGCCAGGTGAATGTGCACTTTCCACTGAGCCTTAGGAGGGCTGGAGTACCGAGGTATGTGTACCTTGTGCAAAAAGCTGGACACCCGCCCGCCTTGGGGCTCCTTCCCTCCCAAGGCTTAGTGGCTTAGTTAATAAAATGTAACACTAAGTTCAACTCTTGAAATACTAAAATTGTGATGGTGCCCCCACTCCCACTCTTTTCCAACAGGGTTATTTGATATGACAACAGATTTTCATTTCCTACTTAAATGTGGCCGATGAGAAAGAAATGTAAGTGAAAGAGGATGTATCTCATCGAGGCAAAATACTTGAACTGGAAAGAAGATGTTTTTTAACCATATGATCGCTCGTGATAACACAGTTTTAGCAACGCGACAATGATGACGTCACTGTACGAACTCTGGGGACAATAGTGTGGGGACTTACGGACCATCGCGATTTTTTTGGTTACTTATTTGAAAATTATTCTAACACTTCTTCGTTGGAGCTTCTACTAGTCGACAAACCAAAATAAAACCTGTCCGCTCAAAAGCATGGTCAACAGGTGTACGTTGATGTATAAGTAACATGGCTTGCCCTGATCATTCGTTCGAAAGAAGGAGAGGACCACTTGCTTGCTGAGCGTTCGAGTCAGTGCATAAAAAACTTCCCTTCTCTACTACAGACATGTACCTTTGTTTACAGTCAGGAGTTCAGACGAGGATTCAGAAGCCGATCATGCCGGCCAGCGTCACTTGTAACCCACTTGTACTCATGATCTCGCAAACCTCATCGCTGCGTATTTCAATGGCCACTGTCGTACTCGCTTCAAAGGGGAACAATGAGTCAAAAATCATCAGGTTCTCTGAATTAATTTTGCTGTTGTCCACAGTAGGCGTTTCCACTAGATATCGCCTTGTTTTGGACAAGACTGGACAAAGTGAACAGAGTGCTCATGAGAGCGAGCCCGCTTTGCTCGAGTTGAGAGAGTCGAATCATCATGAGCAGTGAAGGTTTGAGTTCTTTCTGCCTAATCATGGGGACATATCAAAGACTTTCATTTCGCTTTCACAGTGAGCCGAGTGTATGAGAGGTCCCAACGTAACTGCAAGTGGGTATTGTAGGACTCAACCTTGAGAAAGGTTTTATGGTCTAACAGAATACTCTCAAAATAGGCGTAAATGTTAGTGTTAAAGCAGCCCAATACTATTGATCCAACTGCTTGAACTAGATCACTCCAACATCCTCTTACGTTATTTATTCTTTGTGCGAAGCGAGCGAAGAAATCACGGATACCTCATTTCAGCGATTTCACAGTGAAAAAGGTCTGTTTGAAGGACTATGCTTCGTACGACAGACTCGACATGAATGCTGAAGTCCTTTCAGTTGCGATCGATCCTAAGGAAGAAGTGAGTTCGCTTACAGTTTGTCGACTCTTCCTTGTAAAGCCTGTGCGATACACGTGTTCTATAATTTTTTCTAAGAAAATGACGAAATAATGATCTTCTCATGTTATCGTGAGAGCTAACCCTCATTTCATAGAGACATGATATTAATTTTGTCTCTAGTTTCCGCTTTCATCCTTGAATTGGTTCAGGTGTACGCTGTGGCCTGCTGTGACGGATCAGTCAGCATTTTTAACATTGCAAGCAATGAGAAGCTGCGGTCTTTGGACAACATGTTCGCGCAATTTGGAGATGTTGGGTAAGATTAAGATTCCTGTGCTTCTTTTACGAGTCCACTCTATCCCATAGAGTTTGTCTTGATTATTAGCTGTTGTATATAGAATAAGACGAGCTTTCTTTATAACATAGATATTTTTAGAAGTGAGAATCCCCGTCATACACTAACATGGTCTAAAGATGGGTCGAAATTATTTGTTCCGTCTCGTGGATGCATCAAAGTGATTGCAAAAGATGGCTGGGAATGCAGTTATAACAGTTTTAATTTAGCAGGAACATCTTCGGTTTGATACGCTGTTGTGCACGTGAGTAGTACCTGTCTGCTATGATGATCAGTTTCAGGACGTCTTTTCGACGTCGTGTCTATCTCGTTGTGGTCGATACTTATGTACCTCCACATTGTCTAATAAAATCATTGTTTGGGACGTTCAGAAAAGGTGGGTACACTACTTTTTCCTCCTGTCTTTGCCGTGATTAGTTAGTAGACCTTATCCGATGTAATCTGATCGTTTTCCACTTTTACCTGTATGTATAAGTTAATTAATTGTATTAAGTGATTTGCTTGTGTGTTTTTCATCGTTTTCAACTCGCTCAATTAAACGGATATGGTTTCAGATCCGTTTTATCTCAGTTTGTGTACGACAAGAGAAGCAAAAACGCGATCATATCGTGCACAAAATTTTGTCCTTTCAACGAGAACGACATTATTCTTGTAGATATAGAGGTTGGTAAGATGAGGTTTCATATATCTAGAAATTATGAGTCAAATGCTTATGGTTTACCTTTCTTGTTTCAAGATATACGTCGAACGAGAAACTTAGTGGGAGGGCAGGAGTGGCCACTTGGAACAAATGTGCTTCCACGCGTTTCGCACCTAGTCTCACTTTTTCAGAGAAATGTTATCATAACGATCAGTTCGTCTTCCATCCCAACTTTTTGTACGTGGCCGTCATCTTATCCAACTCGATAAGATGCCATAATCGTATTAAAATGAAGGAAGAAACTTCTTACAGTGAATGGGCACTTGGTCGCAATGGCCATTAAGGAAGAGATGTCTTCCACCGTAGGTTTTCGAGCGCTGATTTCGCTTTTGCCTTCCAAATCCGCGAAACGATTCTGAAAACAAAGCAGAGAAATTGTCTCCCTTTGTATTATATCCAGATAAGTGTACCGAGCAAGAACCGCTCTGTGCAACGGGGACCCTTGGTAAGGTTTCCTGGGCTTGTTTTTGCAGTTCGTATTGACTATATACACAACTCCACATCTGACGAACAGTGGAAATGCGCTTAAAATGGATTTTTTCTTGCATCAGAATTCATCGGCTGAATAAGGGTGCTGCTCAATTTGAGCGGACAAGAATTGTTGAATGTTGAATTCTTTGGCAGTATTTCTTTTAAAATGTGGGTTCACATGTACCAGTGCCTTGAATAAGAGCACGGGACTTCATTCCAGATGGGTCATTCGACGGAGAACGTCCGTTGCGAGCGCCCGTCGAAAGTAGGTCACCCCGCCCACTTCGCGCGCGGCGAACCCACCTGAGGTCTCGCAATGACATTCCGGTACCATCAAGTTTCAGAGGAGCGCATGATTAGCATTTGTCCGTGTTATCTTCTCTTTGGCTGACTGTCGTGGGCCAAGCACAAATAGTATGCCCCGCTGACAAATACGACATCTGTCAAGTATCGCGGGCTGAGCCGGCACATGCGACGGCTGCGGCGTGACCTAGTTCCGACGGACGCGCGCAACGAAGCGCACCCGTCATTCGACTAACCTCTGCCGAAAGTGCATGCTAGAAATTTGTAGCACCAGCTTGAATGTACGGAGTAAAAGGGCACCCAGACTCGCTCAGAGAAAAATTTTCTTGAATGATCATTCTTGAGTTCTTCAATTGCCAAGGAAGACCATCTATAGTCAATCAGAAGGGTGAAAACATTTTGTAAGTGCTCATTTTTGAGAGAACATTTCTCGAAAAACGACATAAGCATCGGGTTTCCAAAAATTTATGTATTACCTATCGTTCAACACACTACCAAGTGCACCATCGTTGCACTTCGTAAGCACTGCATCGGTTATGAGTCTGACACAGTGGTATAACACTGAAGGAAAATGGTTCCGCAACTTTGTTCTCAAAATCGATTAGCCGTTTGGAACGTAGATTCAAGATCAGAGTTGCACTCGCAGCGGTATAGATCTGAATGTCATTGCAGCGTAACCCTCCCTTGTTCGTCTCAAGTAAAAAAGCCGTCTATGGCTAAAAATTGTTGCTAAACACAGCTTAATTCCTGTGAACGCGGTGCCCAAATCTTCTGTAATGTTAGAGACGAAAAACAGATCGAAGTCCCCCCGCAACTACACTTACGATTCGGAACAAAGTTATGGTGGAAAGGTTGTCGAGAATCGAGAAACGGAGTAGCCACGTTCAGAACTATTATATTTAACTTGGCCATGTTATCGTGAATTCGTGGAGGCGCGATCTCTCCGATTTTTGTAAACTGCAGAGGAGCATTAACATTGAAGTCAACTTATATGCGGCCCTTCCGCCACGTCTGTTTACTCATATCATCATAAACGCCCTTTCTCTTCGATGTCCTCCCGATCAGTTCATCGCTTATTCCTTCCGTTGATTTCCCCATAACGGCTGTACAAGCTGCTGCAGTGAAAGTACATGGGGATGTAATGGTCGTGAAGCTGTGATGTCAGCTGTCTCACTCCGCGCGACATTTTACCTCTATAGTTTGTTAATAAGTTGGTTAATTTTCCAGAGTTGGCTGGTCAGAATTGCAGTTCAAGCATATTCGTGCACCCTGTATCCGCTCCTTATTGAAATCCTCGAATACTCCATTACGGAGCTTCATACTATGAAAGAGCGGCTGCACCATTTACAAATAAACCTTGCAAATGGGTCCCTCTGTTGAACATCCAATATGACAAAGAACGCCCAAATAGGATCACAACACATAGAGAGAAAGGAGACGTTAGGATGATTGAAATACGAGATAGTTTCCTAGATGAGACGACGAGTTTTATTTGCGACAATGCAGTAATATGAAACATCGTTATTGATCTATTTTATACTCTTTCTTCAACTTTTAGCATTTAAACGTTTTCTTCCCGAATTTGCTTTGAGCAGATTTTCATGAGTTTAGGAGAATTTCAGGAGGGAATGTGTTTACTTAAAAATGTTATTCCTTCCACTACTCGAGAAAGTGCTCCTATAAATGAAACCACAGATCGAAAAGAAATCGACGGTGTTGATGAAGATGAGGAGAGCAATGTATGTTTTTCTCTGATCCCTGTCACATTCATCTTTCATCTCAGTGGTGTGTTAAGGAGGAAGGTGCCGAAAATTCTCATGCAGGGAGCTTCCTTGACAATGAAGCTGAAGACGACGGCGATACAAAAAGTGAGTTTAGTTTTCGTGTGTTTAACTGTATCTGTTGCAGCTCATGTATTGTTTTCGTTATTCAAATATTTCAGTGTCTGTGGATATTGGAGCCATAAAGAGGAAGTATGGCTTTGGTGATGATGGATCGGGCAACCTTGAAGATTATGGGTTCACCCGTTTGGATGAACCTCCTAGTGGAAGGCTTCCTTCGGCTGGTCATGATTTCCACAAGTGAGGCTTCATACCTTTCAGATTAACGTCAATGTCATTGTATTGTTTAGTATAGCTCCGTCTGTTCCACCTCCTCAGATTGTATCTTATCAACCTCCAGCGATTCCCTCTTTTTTCGTTTCCGGCTCCTCACCTGACCACCTAACTCAGCGCTATTTGGTTTGTTCCTCTTGTGCTGCTACAGATTTCTTTCGCATCTTCTTGTTTTCTTCTTCTAGAAATGGAATGGTTATGGTATCGTGCGTACTTATTCTGGAGAGGAAGGAAGTAGCATCGAGGTAAAAATTGAAAAATCGAAGTTTTTTTATTGAATAGATTCAGATTGTTGTGACGCACGCATACCGGGGTGTAGGTCCGCAACTCCTCGTATTATATTTGTTTATGTAATCAATATGTGTTCATACATATACATCTAACAGATCAATATGGCAACATATATGCATATATATGTCATCATATTCATCTGTTAGATGCTTATCGACTTCAGAGCAAAGGGAGGTCAATTCGGACTGGACATCTTGATTTGAGAGTTTTTGACAGGACTCAATGTCTAATAGCTCCACTACCCACTTTCGCCCTGTTCGGCGATAACTTTTATTTTTCCGCCTTCTACAGAATGATGACTGCTTCTCTCAGTTGATAGTGTTGATGCGAGTAACGTGTTGTGTATAATATGGCTTTTCTACAGATCACTTTTCACGACGCTACTATCCATCCTACTATCGTCCTTGATAACGGGACTACTGGATATGTGCTGGCTGATCTTTCCGATCAAGCCGTTGCATTGGCAAGCAAGGCTGAAGAAAAGGGCGAGCAAAGGTGAGCATTTATACGAAGGAATCCACAGGGCAGATGCTAATGTCCGTTTTCAGTGAGTTACTAGTGATTCATATTTCTTCATGGGACAGCGAATCCAGGAGATGGAGCACTAAGCTTCCTCCAAAGGAGTGCGCATTGGACGTACTGGTTCGTGATCTTCATTTGATTCATTTCGCTAATCTCGAGGCGTTATTTCTCCAGTCTATGAGAATCCAATTTCCAGGTATCGCGAGAAGTGATCTGTGTTGTTACTACATTGCGACACCTACGAGTTTTTACGTTGACGGGTACACAGCGCCATGTTATCGTACACCCGAGTAGGTGCTTTCGAGTGCTTTCACGTATTGCAGATTAATATTGGTTTATCCTCGTTAAACCATTTCTGACAACAAAAAAAAANAAAAAAAAACTTTTGAACAAGTTATAGATTTTTGTTCCCGGCTCCGCCCGCTTTGATGCTCGCCCGCCCATCATAGAAATTCCACCTTCTACTTTTTGACAACCTCTATCTAGCTTTCTTTCCAGATTCCTTAAACTTTCGAGCAAATTTATGAAATTCTACGCTTGGCTCCGCCCACATCAGCGTGACCAGTTCACCGTGACATTTTGGCTACCCTCTCTTTGATGACCTGCAGACCCTTTTCCTTTTTTCTCAATTTTTCCAAACAGCGTTATGATACCTCGTAGAAAAACCCTCCAGGTTGGCGCGCAGCGCTCAGCTAAGGCAAGACTAGCTCACCGTAGATCTAATTCAGCTCGCCGATTTCTACACCTGTAGCCTCTCGAGAGTCGAATGAAGGAGTTAGGGAACTGTACTATCCACATTGGGTCGCTTATGCCCACCCAATTCATTTATCTTCACACATCTCCCCTTTGTCTATTTCCTCTCTGTGTATGAGCAATTCCGAGTCCGAATTAGGGAAACTTGTCTCTGGTACCCCCATTGTAAGGCGTGTCGCATTCCTGTGGAGGAGTTTAGCTGAGCTTGTACGTATTCTTCTGATAATCGTGCCCTACGCTCACCCCCGCCCCCACACTCTACCTGACCTCTTGAGGTTTTTCTTGAGGTTACCAATACCTCGTGGTGTTTTCCCGGCAAACAAAACAGACTGACAATGGACAGGCAGAAACGAGGATATTACGGAACTATAAATCTTTCCTTTCCATTTTTGCTCATTTTTTCGTTGTTTCTCAGTCCTATGCATCATCCAGATCATAAAACATGCATGTTGTACTTTTTTGACTTTAGGCCCAATTTTGACGGCGGCTTGCTTTGGCACTCGAATTGCGATCTGTTCGGTATCAGGAGGAGATTACTACGAAAAGGAAAAGAAGAATCAACACCCGAGTTACCAAGTCCGTTCCCAATATGTTTATTGAGTACTTCAGTAAAAGTTGTTGATTCAGCACACTGTTTCTATCTACGACGTGGATAGTAAACAGTGGCATCGAAGCTCTGGTTCCGGAGTCAATCATGTAGATTTACCCGTTGCCAGAAAGCAGCATCTTCGTTGGCTGGCATTTTCGAATCATGGTCAACTCGTGTCTATGGATAGTTCATGTATGTTCATCCTGGTTATTTTCCTCTCGTAATACGACAAATGTGCCATCTCGAAGGCTCGTGCCACTGTTATTTGTTGTAGATTTTAGGGTGTGAGAATGAAAGCATCGGTTTTGACTGACTCAAAGTAACTCTCATCAACCTCAGTTAAGCGCCCATTATACTTCGAGAAATCTTATTCGTCTTCACAAACCGTGATGAACAACGACCGATAAGGGTAAATGGGCGGTGAGCTCATTTACCCCTATCGATCGTTGTCGTAATGGGCGAGACTGTAGATGAACTGAAATTAGGGCGAGTACGCTGTTCCTACGGTGGCGTTCCCTTGAAACTAAATGCAATAGACGCGGAACCGCCGCGATAACATGTTTTTTTTTAAGACCCAATCCTATTTGAATGCATGGCCCAATCCCGGCACATATGCCGTGCATCTAAAAGATGTCTCGGGCAGTGGAAGATAGGGTGGTGGCGATTGGGTAAATATTCCATCATACATATGTGGTAAATTGTATCCGTGCCTCCTCGCTGCAACCGATCGCGGCTTGTTAAAGGAAAGAATTGAAATTCCAGTAGGGGATCAGGGTAATTGTTGTGGAACTATTGTCGTTTTCCGTGGGAACTCGGTTGCATGGAAACCCGTCGTTCTTGGTTATGTCTCGTCATAATCGAGCCTTATCATAATGGATTCCTGCAAAGACTGAGTGTCCCTCAAGATAAGGGGCTGGTGGAAAACACGCGAAGGGTAGTCGACAAGAGCGGATGGGTCACCCGCTTCTAGTCTCCGAAGATCGATAATCTGGAAAAAAAGCTAGGATCAGGGTTTTCCGCATGGTTCATCGTGGCATTTACACGTGAAATTTTATCAGTGAGTTTAATAGTGCGAAAACCCCTCAAAAATAACGCATTGCCCATAAAGTCCGGTTTGAGACATGAAAGGTTGCGAGGTAGCATGCCACGAAAACTAAAATAGTACCGAACACCAACTGCAGTCGCCAGTTGTAATTTTTCCGTTGATATACGAGGAGGAGGGGAGAAAACTGGGATTTTTTCAGCAATAAAAGGTATCGGATGCTGCGTTAGCCATCGACTTGTGAGGTATCTATCCCTCTTTCGCCGATCTCGCAGCAGCCCTTGTCGCTCGGCGCCCAACAACCCTGTCGCCCTCGAACTGTCAAGCCAATTGGCATATGCGGAGTATAAATGCGAAATGGGCACTTTACTTGCGTTCATACTGTTGCGCTGTCGAACGCTGTATAACAGACATTAGACATTCCACTTGTCTTTCCTAACTTTCTGTATTCCTTTTTCATGTTTTCCCTTATTGATGCGTGGAAGAAGACACTGTCGTGTTTTTCTTGCATTCTGTTCCCTTCTCTTCCTAAATCTTTGTTTTTTACTTGACCTGGGGATATGATCGTCGTTCCGAACATCATTTAGACCCCGGTAGATGGTCACTTTTTCATTTACATATTCTGCTAGGTTTCTTCTACAAGACAATGTGAACAACAAAGTTTATTCTATGTGTTTTATTATTTCATCTGACCTATTGGCATTCTTCTATGATTTGCTCAGAATTAATTTAAGGTGTAATGTTGACCGGCTCAACTCGTAATGCCGATTTGTTCTTTTAAGTTACGGTATCTCTTCTGACACCGTCTGGTTTCTGGATTCCCATTTTCAATGGAAACTCGGAAACAATGAACAAGTCGGACGCTATTTGGCCTATCGCGGTTGTTGATGGGCGGCAGCGCCAGATTAGGTAGTCCGGATTCGACTTTTTTTATTTCAGCTGTTTCAATAGTATATGCTTATAGATATCTTCACTGCAAAGGAAGCAACTATCCCTTAATCGCGGTGAAAATGGCACCACTTATAGCTCCTTGGGCACTTCCATACTGCGCCCCGGTTTGTTTCATTTATTGTTTTTGACCTTTTTTAATGTTTTAGTATTTGACCAGTCTTAAGGCTAATACAACACATAGGGCTGTTGCTTTAAAGTTTTAATTTGTTTTTTACTGTGTAGACGATTGCAGATTCAAAATAATCCGAAATCTGAGTTTAAAAATGTAGTACCGGCGTCTAAGATTTTCGGTGATTGTTCGAATCTGATTTTCACCAGTGCGCACTTTACTTCCTTGGTCATTCGTTGAACCCTTGTTGTCCATTGCTTGATTGTTTTTGGACTCATTCGCTCTCTTTTCTAGTCATCGAAATTTACGAATTTTCCTTCTGTTGCAAAGGATTCCGGGTCGAAGTGACCATTTAAAATGGCATATATCATGTTAGGGGTGTTTTCAGATGATGCTCTCAAGTCTGCGTCTAAATTCCTCTTCTTTCTTCTGGACCGATTCTTTGAACAGAGTTATGAAGATGTTATTCAGATGGGCACTCGATAGACGCACATAAACAGCGGTGGCCTGCCGCAGTGGCAAGGGTAACGGCTCGTAGATGGGAGGCTAAGAGTGGTGTAGAGCTTTAACTTACTGGGTGCTGGGAGGGGGGTGAAGACACTTTATGTTAAACTTGCCACGTTCTGCGACCTTGCTGGCGTTTGAGGTGACTCGACTCACGAGGTGGATGGGGTTTGTGGCGGCGGGAGGGAGACAGTTTTTATATTCGAAAAGTCTAATCATCCGGTCTCGTCACGATTTCTTTTCTCATCCGTACGCAATGCTACATTAACAATAGGACGTCTAAATCTAATTTGTGAACATATGTGATATTTAGGCCAAAATACTTTTTTACATGTGCGTTTAACATGCCCGAACTCTTAACTCTGTTAAGGGAACAACCCGTCAGTTGTTTTCTAACAAAGCTAGGACAAGAAACCAAGGGTAATGAAAGTTATTCCTACCATAGACCCAGAGTACCTCAAGGAGCCTCTGGCTCAGAGAACCATCAGCGAAAGAGCTTGACAATGAATGGTGAAAGAATGATAGTTATATGCCGATATATGCCTTTCCTTTTACAGTTTTCGAGCCTTTGAAGCTAGTGTATAAAACGGTCGAAGTAGAGTAGATACGGCAAAGCCCCTTCCAAAGAATTCTTTGACCTCATGCAGCGTACATCTGGGTACCTTATACCCGCCTATTTAGTACTCACTTGAAAATAATTATTATACCATGCAGGGAATCGTTCAGAAGGCAGCAGCAGTAAGTCCCACTTTTAAGAACAGCATTGGAGGATGATGTAAGAGAGGGGAGAACCCGACAAATACGTTTTCTACTTCATGGCGGCCAAGCAATACTAGCAGCTGTCTTGATGTAAGCTCTCGAGATACAACCCGCTATGTTCCCATGTAGCGAAAGGGATAAAGATTTCTGTCATTCAAAACCCTCATAATTTGCCTTATTTGAAAAGGTGCCGTATTTGCAAATGAAAAGCGTAAGTTTACATACATATTGGGTTGTAACATAAGTTCGTAGAGTTTTTTCACGAAGATTTATCTGAACCAAAAAATAATAATTATAATAATAAATTAACCAATAATGTATCCTCCGTTACTGCTCACGACCTCTTCCCATCTCTCGGCCAATTTGTTGATGGCGATTCGCCGAAAATCGGCCGTTGTGGTGTCGAAGAATTTGTTGAGCCAGTTTTTAAGGTCCCCTTCGCCATCGAAGGTAACACCCCTCATTGGGTTCAACATAGAGCGGAAAAGGTGATAGTCGGCAGGTGCAAGATCCGGAGAGTGCGGTGGATGCTGAAGAACCCCCCATTCAAGCTCTTGGAGTGCTGTTTTGACGACTTGAGCAATATGGGGCCTGGTGTTGTCGTGGAGCAAGATGACTTGACCACCTCTATAAGGTCTTTTCAGCCGAATAGCCTCATTTAGACTCTTCAGCTGGGCAATGTAGATCTCCTTGTTGACAGTGGCGTTTCGTTCGAGCAGTTTCCCAGTGCACCATGCCTACCCAGTCCCACCAAACGCAGATCATGTCCTTTTTTTGGGTGAAGATCTTGCTTGACTCTCGGCTTTGGCGCCTTCCCTGGGGCCACCCACACCTTTCAGTAGACACACCTAAGACACCTTCCCCGTAAACACTGCATATGTCCCAAGCGGTTTCGGCTGCTTTTTTGACCTCGACGAGAAGCAAAGAAAAGCAGATGTCGAAAATGCTAATTTTTTCTTCCTGGATATTCCATTTCTGAGCCCGAAAAAAGACGAACAATTTAATTATCCTAAAAACGAATAAAACAGTTTTGTAGAGGAGAAAGAGCTCTTTCAAATGAATGTATACACTTTGCTAAAAAACAAAATAACTCGTTGTAAAATAACTCTAACGCAAAACTCTACGAACTTATGTTACAACCCAATATAACAAGGTGCGTAATCCATTGCGAGCAGTTCCGCCATTGGCATATCCGTGAGATCTCATCAACAAATTTTATGCGACCGAAAAGTCGTCACTATCCCTAGGCCCCATGAATATGACCATGTTCTCTAATCTCGATGGTGAACTTAGGAATGTACCTGGAAGAGAGCAAGTTGCAAGGCTCATCAGTTTTCTCACTGCAAATATTTTTGTTCTTTTTAGGAATCTGACAAGTCAAAGCTGGAGCAAGAACTATTTTTCAATGAACTCCAGCAGAGCGAGGCTCGCACCACATCTGCTTCTTCTGATCTCGTGGTTGGTGTCATTTTTTAAAATTATTATTATTAGTATTCATTATTTTATATTGATCATGATCATTTTTTGTAATCGTTTGTGTGCGATCGTTTATCAACGCATATACTAAGCTATTCAGCCAAATTCCAAGGTTAATGCGAAATCTCCAAGCATTTTTGAGCACTTGCCGTGCCATGATCCTTACCTTGTTCAATTTTTATCAGATACGTCCGATCCCCTTTCATCTGCGATCTCGTCGCAGCTGGCATGCTGTATTGGAGCTCCAAGGCTTCAGTGTCGGTATGAAAGGTGTTGTAGATCCGGTGGCTCCTGTCTTTCATCAGCTTGTATCATCTCAACACGATATCCTAAATACTCTGAATGACGCACAAAATAGATCTGTTGGTTTATCGGTGTGTGTTTGCTTGTGATGTGTGTATGATCAAAGCTTATAGCTTCCATTCGCATGGGTCTAGGACACTCAGATTCAGTGGGAGTACCGTGAACCTGGGTCGACCAAATTTGGAAGGGGTGCAGGCAGCAAATTTGAAAACTGTAGGAAGGTAGCAAGACTGAACTCGGTTGACGCCCATCTCTTGGATTCTGCTGTTCTCTCTGCTTTGACCAGTCTTTCAGAGACATCGGTTCTCGCACAGGCAGGTGGCAACTGCCACTGGTCTTCTAATGTTGTATGAAAAGTGTAGCTTAAGGTTTTATAATACTCTTGTGCACTTACTGGAGGAGGGGCGTAAATACGGGCTCCTTTGAGATACCGAGATTAGCAACGCACAGATGGTCATGTGAAAGAAATTAGATTACTTTATTTGATGACCAGGGCGTTTACCTAACGAGTCTCTTGAGTGTGTCAAATGTGTCAACCTAGGTGTCTGCCGACCTAGTGGCAACTTATTAACGGAGGCTCTATGTAAAAGGAGCAAACGCTTTGATACTTCGAACTAACTGATTCATTGAACTGTATTTTTTTCTTAATCATCCTGCGAACTTTCAGTTACCGTTTCTTTTCTTTAATCATCCTATAGTATAATAGTTTTCTTGGTATGACGTCATTACCATTTGTGGGAACGTATTTTAGGAGTTGGCTTCAAGTCATCTTCAATCGCTCATAAAGCTCTTTGCCCTGGCATGCAAAAGCGAAAGAGATGGTCGAGCTGCCGAGTTGGCTGGACTCGTGACTTCTGCAAAAGGCATTCAGCTGATGTGCAACTATGCTGCAAAACTCAAGAAGTTTACACTCGCCGAGAAGGTTTGTTTAGCAACTCGTAGAATTTTTATGAAAACATAAATTTCAGGTTGCTGCTAGAGGCCGTGAGAGTGTTTCATCGAACCACAGTGAACCAATGTTTTCTGATTCCTCCCATGCTCAATCAGAACAATTCCCTACTCCTCGACGAATCTCAATCAAGAGAGATTCCGGGGTAGTTCAACAGCGTCCGGTTGGTCCAGTCTTTTGAAGAACACCTTCGATGGCATTATTTGAGAGTTCTAGTCTGAGGAAATTTACGATTTCGGGTGCAATTCTATTACTTTTGAAGACGAAAAAGCTGAGTAAACTGTGGGAGTAAGCATTATAAGGGTAATAAGGACTATACTTTCTTGCGAATCAGCCTGGTAATGAGGTCAGTGGGTGCGCAAAGACTTTTGTCCTTTTTCTTTGTCTACTTCTTTGCATCAGCACAAAGGTTAAGAGTGATCGCTGCAGCAGCCTGGCTTGTCGATCCCCACAGATACTCCCTATTCCTTCGAGAGTTAAGTGTACGACAAGGGAGCTAACAGATGCAGTGTTATCGTCTCACCTGGTTTTCGCTCAAAAACTGCTTGTGAGGAAAGACACTTATTTTGGGATTCCAATTCATCTACAATATTTCTAGGCCGGAGGTAAAGGCGTGAGTACACGTCTTCTCTAAAGCATATGTACCTTGTAATATCATCAGAATCGCGTGGGGTTTGGAAGCGTTCGTCAGGCTACACAAACAATTGATTTCGTTCTAGGTCCTGATGAAGGAGAATAGCGATTCAACGGCAATGACACAGGTTAAGTCTGAACGAGATGATATGAAGGGTGTAAAGGCTAGTTCTCCATATACTATTTACCATCGGCAAATTTACCCTTAGAAATCTCGTGCTGTAACAAGAAATTTCCCAGAATAGGTTTCATCTGTAACTATCTAGGTATGTATTCGATTGTAGATTTTTATGGAAGAAAACAGCGCGACAACAGCGATGGCATCAATGAAGCCTGACATAGATGACTATGAGGATGGCCACGCGGATTTTCAACAGCCGAGTTGCACTCAGCAAACTGACGACACACTCTTGGACAGAACGCTCATCCCCGCACGAAAAATATCGCGCAATCCCTTCAAGGTGAGTTACTAATACCTACTTTTGCTGAATGTTGAAAGAGACATGATTAACTCAACAGTTTTCGGTGAAGTGCGCAAACGTTCGAGTCGTGTTATGAACTTATGTGGAAAATACCGCCCTTTGTGTGGACGCTCCGTCCACTGCGGGTTGATTGGTCTCCTTGTTGACCCAGCTCTCACCTTACCTCATTCTTTCCAGGCGTCTAGGCTGTTACAAAACTAGATTAAGCTTTATCCATTGAAGCTGCCACTCGTATGCATGTCCCACTCCCCATGGGTGGGACTTGGCTGAGCTCTCATGTACCCTACATATTTTCCTATGGCCAACCCAATAACTTCAGTGAATACTGACCGAATCCGCAGCACCTGGGCCCTACTCATTCTCCTTCCTTTTGGCCTACACCTAGACACCTCAGGAGCTCATCCTACTTCTAATTTTTGAACAAATTTTCTCTGCAGTTGTGCGAACTCAAAGACGAATAAAGCCTTCACAAAAGGGAAGAGATACAACGGTAGAGGACATCACCCACCAGTTCACGTTTCTTGATTCGTTGGCATCGTCCACGAATATTGCCAGCGCAGTTCTTTCTGTCCCTACATTGTTGGCCACACCTGACCGGAAACGGGGACAGCTTGATTTTGACCATGACTTTAAGTCTAAATATTATTATCCCGTATCAATGTGATGTATTTTAGAGATCACCGACTTCTTCTTTGGACACTTCTTCTGTCTTCGATTCCGACTTCTCCCTATCGAGTAATAGAAAACGGATGAAGGAAGAAGAGGTAACTGATGATTTTTTAAATTTTTTTACTCCGCTGCGATGAGCGACACAGTTAATTCAGCCTCCGAAACCATCGACGTCGACGTCAAAGCAAAAAAAGCTATCAATTGGAGCATTCATGAAGGACAAAGAGAATGCGCGGTTTGTATTTAATTGTCAAACTCACTATTTTCAATACAGATAAGCTTGTTTAATGATTTTTTTTTNTTTTTTTTTCTCTTTTAACCCCCTGTCGCTTGGTGCTGCCAATACAAAAAATTAAAACTCACCTCGTAATCCTTGATTGTTTTTGTATCTGTGACAGCGTAATTCACTCAGTGATTGAATAGTTTCAAACTTTATGAGCTAGCTCGCCCACCCTATTGCTTATCTAGAGTTGAGATCAATTACAGAGGTGATTGCATGAGAGAAAGATTTTTGTTGGAGGCTTGGCAAGGCTCGTGGGTTGTCTTGTAGGCGACATATGAGTCCAAATACTCACCCGATTTTTACTGAAACTGCATGGTTTTTTGTAGGAGGCCTAGAGTTGGTACATATCGTAGTGTCATTTTGTGCTCTTTGGTATTAATATTTCACTAACCATTCGAATTTAGAACAGCGTATACACTTTGGATGGAGAGCAATGAGGAAACCTTACGGGGTATGTTTAGCGGGAATGCGGAAGACTTTGTGAAGTTTTGTGCTCAGCAGTTTCGAATGCTCCCAGCTCTTGAGAAGAAGGTTAGTTTTGCTTGATTAAAAAAATATTATCAGAAAATTTTGCTATATACAGGGTGGGCCAAAATTATGATTACACAGAAATCGCATCGCAGAAAACGAATAGAAAGCCAATAGAGCAAACCAATTTCATTAAAGGGTTTAGCACAAATTTCTTATCAAAACTGTATATTGAGACTGGAGATCTGTTGCTTTCTGCTTTCACCCAACCCCAAAGACGACGATGGACGGCGTTGACGGTGGCACGCAGCTAGGGTCATCGAAATGGTCCCGGATTTTTGCTAAGCATTTTCGAGATTATTTCTTCTGTTGTTTGGGCTAAAGGATGCTTTCATCTCAGAGGCTGACCACATTGAGACATTCATGGGATTTAGGTCAGGGCTCCAGAGTGGTCACTGATCGAAGGTTATGAAGTCAAAGAACCCCTTTCACGAAATTTCTAGACAATTTCTGTTCTGCGGTCAGGAGCCTCATCTTGACAACATGACCGGTTCGAATCACCAAAGTGTCCTATTGCGCACGAAGAGATCAAACAGGCCTCCAAACCAACTTTCACTCCATAACCCACAAGAATAATCGGTGTCTTTGCCTCGGCGGTGACGCTAGCACAGGCCATCACAGAAAGTTAGTGAGCCTGGCGCTGTATCACTTTCATTTCTTTGAGCTTCATATAAATGTTATCGCTCTACTTATTGAGCACCTATTTCACTGTGAATCTTTTCTCGTCGGTGAACAGGAATTCCGTAGGACAATTTTTTCGGATGCGACAGGCAGCTTTTGTTAGCCAACCTTTCTCTTCCCTTTAACCTGCTCTCTGGGGAAATCAGTTTCTGATCGTATAAGGGTCTCGTTGTGCAGGGGATGCTTCACGATTTCACGCAGAAAATTTAGTGACATATCCATTCATTTAGCCTTTTTGGACTCAGAATGAATTTTGCTGCTACGTAGACCTTTGCCCTGCTTCCTTAACACTTCCCCTAAATATAAACACAGCTTTTCTTGGTTCACCACTCCTATCTGCAATTGTTCCAAACTCTCGAGAGCGTCTTATGGTTGAATGCAATACCTGCCTTGTTTCGCTAGTTCGTCTGTAGATGCACCGTGCCAAAAGTGTTTGAAAATGCAAAGCGACGTTTAATTCACGGACTAGTTACGCTTATATTATATTAAAAATCTACCCAAAGTTCAGTATCATTAGAAAGGTAATAACGTAAGCTACTTTGTGAAATGGAAGTAATTCAATGAATTGTTATGAACATAGAAAAAAATTTGCAATGAACGTCAGCGCGCGCTGTAATCATAATTTGGGCCCACCCTGTATATGACTCACAAGACAAAGGTGGTGTAGTGGCAAGAGGAGCGCCGGCGAGCCAGCCGGGTAGTGCTAGGAGGGGGCCTCTACGAAAGCAGCCACTCGGATGGTTTGGATTTCGTATTCCGGAACGTTACTCGCGCAAGCCAACCAAGCCTACCTTTCCTTCGGGGTCGGTTTATTGGCGCTAGGCTCGTCTTGGAGAATAAAAGCACTGACTTGTATATCAGCCGGCCACTGTAAGTCATTATGTGGGTCAAACACGCATTCCAACGGTCACTACCATTTTGGATGAAGGCCGAGTGCGGGAGCGCATCCCCAAAATGGGACTGATTAACGTCGAAGACATCCTCTTTTTGACTGTTGCTATGTGCTGCGTGTGTCTTCGCAAGGCGAAATTGGCTTCTCCTTTAGTGGGTTTGGGTAATCTGTGAAGTCTATCAATCTACAGCACCCATCTTCAGCGTATTTCGAGTTTTTGTAGTGTCAGTGGAAATGTCGTCAGATGTCGCTGCTTTTTTCAGCTTACATCATTTGTTTAGTTATCTTCAAAGTTTATGTTGTTTTCCCAGGAGTGGAAGGCTCGAGCTGAAAGCTACCAACACTGATGGCAATGCTCTCGGGTGTTATCCAACAGCTTCTCAGGCATGCTCTATCTTGGAGCCCCAATATGCAGCGGCTCACCAACTGTGCCTGTTTTGTTGGTACGCAAACCGGCATGCTTTCAATCTCACAAAACTTGTCTTCTCATCACACTTTTTTAAAATATTGTCATGGCTTTTGCGGTACTGAATTCCTAAGTTTTTCATTTTGTGATCTTTCGATGGGTACTGCCTCACCATTTCTTCCATTTTACATTTACAGACTACATAATAGCACTACTTTATGTTCAGGAATCGTGAGCATTTACAAAATTGAATTCCTATAATTGACTGTCTCCTACTGTATAAATGATCTTGAATTCCTTAGTGGAATCCACGCTGCCATTATTCTTTATAGCTTTTTCCAGGGAAGAACTTCGAGACATTGTCATATATTTGAGGACTAATTTTTTAGATTCCTTAAGAAGTGAAGAAGTGTACGCCAAGGCTTACGAGGCGTTGTCCTAGAAGACAGGAAATTCCGCCGCTTTATGTATCATGTAATGCTGAGGAAAGTCACAGCGCTTAAGTCCAGTACTCTAGGAAAAAGGGATGAAATAGCGCAGAATGGGTCATCCAACTATTTTCGGCCTTGATCGCAGGACAATTCAGGGCAGCGGTAGGTCCTGCCCTTATGTGCGTTATCCAAAGATCAGCTTTTTCGGTACTGTGTTGCTTCTCATATGTAGGAACCCCCAAAATTTTCTGGCTTACCACTGTGAACGTGCAGCATTTGAATTACTTCGTATGAACTGTACGCAATGTTATCCAGTTCAAAGATTTCGAAGTTTAATGGTTACGATAAAGGAGGATGCAGGGATGCAGAGATTTATCCATTTTATTTATCCCTGGAACCCCCCCCCCCCCCCCCCCCCC
>UZAF01016317.1:0-23024 GCA_900617895.1 Haemonchus placei | reverse complement strand
CACATCCAGCAAGGACGAGTTCCCGGAGATTGCACCATCCTCACAGTGTTCCACGCTTTGCACGTAAGCAGCTAACTTCAGCCAGCTGCATGCATCTAAACAGCTCTTCAAAATACCGTTTCCATGCAGGTTCTGTCTACACATTTTCGTTCAACCCCTAATTTTACTATTAAGTTGATGCATAATTGCTGCGGATTTTTTCGCGGCTTTTTTCACTCGATAGAAGTTGAATATTATAATCGGGGTTTTTTTAGAAATGATCTGCTTGATTTCCTCTACATTAATGTACTTAGAAAACCATCTGCATATTCGCGAAATTATGCTCTACTACTTCGAGAAAGGTTGGGAGGTGGCAGAGTCATTCTGCGATCTCAGTAACTGTTCGACGATGGAACAATCAGCCAAAGCCAACCAAAAAAGTGGATCTGCTCCTAAATCTGCCATATACACCAGCAGAAACTTCTATGGACTATCTCGTCAACCGTTCGCTAAAAAATGGCTAGGGAGCAGAAGTTCATCGATTTGGATGACTTGATGGCCGATGTCAAGGCGCGGATCGCCCCTAAGGATCAAAACTTCTTCGCTTTTGGGATCCGACTAACTAATCAATGGGAAGCAGTGCTTGACGTAGATGGTGGATAAGTTCCAGAGCAATTATTTGAACTTGTTTTTGTTCAATATTTTTATCGTTTCGTTAAATAAAATTTGTAGAAGAAATCCGCAATAATTATGCATCAACCTAATACTTTTTCGGAGCGTTGTGTTTCTCCACATACAGTTATTTTCGCGCTTTCTTCGCCTATTCACTATTCTGGACTATAAATCCCAAATTTATCGTGAACTGTGCCTACAAGCATTGACAGTCAATTACTACGATTCAAAACATAGCGCTGATGATAAAGCTAAGTGGAGCTGCTTTCACAGTGTCCCAAAGGTCAAATTCCGTATTTCTTCCTGCTCAGCCTTGCTTTCGCTGAGGGTACTTGACTTGGTGCACATACTACGTTGGAGAAATAAAGCTTGGCTAAATTTGGTCATTCGGCTAAAACTCGAAGGTCATTTTACGTATCATGTAGGCATTCAAGTAACATTGAAACACTAAACGGAAGCTGAATATGCAGACGCATCTCCATAAAAGATTGACCAATGATAAAATTTATCCATTAATAGTAATTACATATACATAAAAGCGAGGAAATGAGTTCACTCGCATAAACAAATACAGATGAAGGGGCATAGTAGCAGTGCAAAGCTGTTGTTTTATGCATCGAGGATGAAAACAGTTTCTAAGATAAGTTGTAACCGACTGCTCCTCCCCTTTATCCTTCCTTTTAGCAGACCAATGTTATGAGAAGCATTCTGCCGTGAACTTAATACGGCGTAAGTTTTCTTGAAATAAAATGTATGGATAGGTGTTTCCGATGACTTTCATCTCCACCACTATTTTCAGTTCAGTCATTCCAATAGTGGGTTCGTCGATCAATGCGTTCGAAGGTCATTCGGGAGCGAAAATCCTTTTCTTCTTTGTATCTGCCCCTGTTCGCTTAAGCTTGGCTGCTGTAAATGGGTGAATGAAGTGAGACAGCTCTTTTGGTGTAAATCATACCCTCTACTGAGAGCATGACCAGCGAAAACAGGCTGACCAACTTCATTTAGATAGGCCTATCGGCCCAGATACATTGACAATGTGAAGTAGTGCTAGGATCTTCTTTTTGTATCCAACCTCTCTTCATATCCTGTTCCAAATCGATAAAGAGAGGGAGGTCTCGTGTGTGGGTTCCCAGTTTTGTCGTGGCGAAGAAACCCCTAGCCGTCGTCAGAGAACTTAAGTATTTTTCAAACTTGCTCGAAGAACAGACCTAACCTGCCGTTTGAACTGTTTCGCCGAAAACATGCTATGTACTTGTGGCTTGACCCTCAACTTTTCACAAGTAATCAGTGCAGTTAGAGATGGTCGTTATGTCGGCACTGCAGGCCATGGAGTGAGACCCTCAAATGCTGCGTCTAATTAAGTTATGATGCACTGTGAAATACCCTCGTAGTGATCATCTCGGAATGAGCGGGTCGTGGTGACACATACGCGTGAGTAACAACTTAACAACTTGCTTACCTCCTCAACTCAAGCGCACACAGGGAACATGGAGGTAGTTTACGTTGTGTCCGGTCGTTCGGTTACGTTACTTGGTTAGCATAGCCTGCTTGACGCGTCCAGTGTCAGAAAACTATTGCTATGAAATGCTGTCAGAGCTTTACGTTGCTAGCATCCATTTTCACCACTGATGGATCTTACGTTGAAGTAGCTGCATGTAATCAGTTATTGGATTAAATGAGTTAAGCGTGCTTATTACGGCGAAAAATCATTGCTAGGTAGAAATCTCGATTTTCCGCATTAAGTTTTTGCCGTCTTTTGATTCCAGAGCAGTTTTTGCATGCTCTCCCGCAGGATCACTTCCGCTGGAAAACATGATCAAGCGATCAAGCCCCCTTCCCCCCACCCCACTCACCCAGGGATCATCAACCTTGTGAACGCAAAATCGACCCAACTCAACCCAACTGTAATGACGAGCGTGTCATAGCCGCGTTTTGCAGTAATAATCATCTTTTTCTATGTCTGCACGAAAAGGCACTGTCGTAATTCGAAATACATGTGCGGCTCCTTTTCTTCCTTCATTTTTCATACAAAATCCGCTTGTCCACACTGTGTTGAAGTTGCTTCAGGTTTCCTACATGAGACGCTGGCCTGAGCCCTTTTTAAATGCCATCGACCTGATGATGATTTCATTCAGGACGGTTGGCCGTCGGCAATATTCTGGTCAAGCCGGTTATTCTGGTTTACAGTAATAAACGCTTCTTTCTAATCCTCGTACTAGTAAGCTACTGACGTGCGTTTCCATTTGAATAGAGAAAGCGTTGGATTGTGAACGGCTGGGAAAGTTTGTCGTCGAATGTAGTAGATCTGAAACTAAAGGGATCACATTTTTATGGTGAGATTACGAATCGAATTTTCAAAGAACAATTTATAGAAAAACCAATGTAACAAATGTAGAAATGATTTCGTGAACATGCTGTGTTCGGTTGGAGAGCTCATTCTGGAAGGTATCCTTTGCGCTCTGTCCGTCCTTCAACTATGAAGTTTCTGTAAATGTCAAAACAAATTGGTAGCTTTCAAAAGAAGCGTAGTCTGATTTATGCAATTTTTTCCGAGTCTTACCATTAGCAGCAAAGACCCAACTTGCGTTCTGTCTTCAGTTACAGTTTTATATTGGTGTAGTCCCCGATGTATTACGTCGTTACATGAGTTTTTGCACTGAATATCTCTTCCCTTTCTCTTTCATGAGAAGTGCCTTTGTTGAAGGGGTTCGGTAGAGCAGCTTGTCTAAAATCCAGGTCATTACAGTTTTTCTAAACCTAGAAGGACAACTTTCTGCATCCAAAACGTTGTCCTCTGCACGAGAGGCATTTATTGAAGATCTTGCGACGATGCAAGCCGAGAATATCGAACACGATGTCATCGGACCGAAAGTTAGGCACGCTGGTCAAATGCCATTTATGAAATTAGAGGCGTCCTGTTTTGTGAAATACGCAACATCGCAAGAATTACTGGTGTGTGTTCCCGATTGTTTTTGGAGAAATGAGTCAATTTTCAGTCTAGTTCTAATCTTTTGACCTTGCTTTGTTGTAACGCATCTCTCTTATTCTTTGCTTATAGGCAAAATGAGACCCTAGTTTCCAACTTCTAACTTCTTTTTTGTGTGATTAATGGGCAGCTCCTTGAGGCGTATTCAATTAGTTAGTTTCTACCTTCTGTCCCCTTATAGGCATATTCAGTAGTGCGCGGTTGTAGAGTGTGCGGGTGGGGTTCGATCCTGCATGTCGGCTAGGTCAAAACCTTGCAATGGTGGGAATGGAAATCAGTCAAGGGTTTATCCAGGGTCGTCCTTATTCAACAGCAACCTCGACCACTGTGTAATAGAACCAGCTGGCGGTGTGCAACCAGCAATCTCGTCAGGAGCTTTGACGATCGTGCTTTCAGTGCGCTATCGCTTGCATTAACACTTCATGTATTTACAAGATCTGATGATACAAGAACTAAGATCAACTCAGACGTAATACAGCAAACGAGGAGCGATAACCCACCAACCCAGCAAAGGCGTCAGTGGCATACATAGATGTACTCGTCAACACGCACTTAATAATGAACATGGACCCGCGCACAAGCTCGACAAGCGTAGTCGGGCACTTTTACAGAAAGACGTGAGTCAGCCCAAACTCCAACGAATTCCTTCATCAGTTTATGGCTGAAAGCAAGCTCAGCCAATTGTGAGACCTATTCCTCGTAACATTAAGGGCACAGTTCAGTTTGCCTTCGTATAAAGAGGATGCGTCTTCTAGAATGCAACAAGACGTTCGACGAAGCTGTTTTCGATATCTAAGGTGTTCCTTGTAACATTCACCAATCCGTACCTTTGCATTGAGGAATGGTAGGAATTCACTCCCTCCCTCCCCCAGGCAAACGTCGTGCCGAACTTTCTGAAAACGAATAAGAAGCTTGGAACACGAAGGGATTCAGTTGTTGATGCTAAATTTGAAAGTATTCTCTATAGTAATGGATACTTTGAATGTAATACGAGGACCTGGGTCCCATACAGAACGGCGAAGGTGTGTGTCTTACTGTGCCTTTTGTTAATGACAAAATGGTACGTGAGGTGAACCACCTCGTGAAGAACTCTCGGCTTCCCATTCGACTTGTTTTCCGACCTCCCCCTACACTGAGAAGTCTCCTAACATCTCCTCGAATCTACAAAAAACGGTGCCGCGAGCTGAAGGTGCTGTGCCTAGACGGACATAGAAGAGCGTTGAATTATCACGCTGCCTTTTCACACAGCAGTTTTTCTAGGTACCGTACACTCAAGCATGAGAAAGAAAGCGATTCATCTTCGATGTGAGGGTTCTGCGTAGATATTTGGTACGGTCCCTGAAAAGGAAAATGATGGAAGTACGGGAAAGATACCGTATCAAGCTGGAAATCAATGCAAAGGAGGAGATGCGTGTCATCCTGAGATCAATTGAATGACAACACTCCGTCTCCCAAGGATGGGGCTGGGCCACAACTTCCACTCTGGGACGACGGAGTGTTCTCCGCCAATAGTCCGCTCTCTTCTTCCCCAATGTTTCCGGTTGGTCTGCTAGGAACCTATGTGTTCTATGTAGTAACTGATTATTGATTGATTGTTTGCAGCTGTGTATTGCAAAGTTAAGGTATAAAGAAGGCATCATACGCCGGAACCCAACCGATAAAGTGAAGTATCAAGAGCTTTGAGAATACATATTATTGGATAAATGTATTATTTGTTGTTTTCGTTCGTCGAAAGAGGCAAAAACAAAGAAAAGGAAGGAGTCGATCCTCACTGGGCGGTTCACCTCACGAAAATCAAACCCTAGTATGGGTGGGTACATTCACCCAATTCTGGATGGACGCGGTAAACTGCGCGGGGGAGTTCGTGATGCTTTGCACGACCCTGGTACCTATCATTGGGGAACAAGTATCAAGTGGTTTGGATAAGTAGGGCTAGTAGCTTCACTACTTCAAAATCGAGGGCATACGCGTCATCAACACTTGGAGGCTATTTTGCATTGTTATGCTAGTAAAGAGCCCACGTTTTGTACCAAGCTTGAGATACTCGCTAATTCAAGGATCTCCATTCAGAAATTCGGTGAACACAGTGAAGTAGACAAGTCTCAGTGACAATTCAAGTTTTTTGTAAAAGAGATTACAGCCCCGCGCGGCAATCCAAGTAACGGTTTGGAACACCGTTTTCTGCTCATGTGATTTATTTAGTTCACTGTATTCTCACTCTATGATTACATCTGAGTAGAGACCATAACGAAGTCTGAGCTCCAGCGTTGATTGGGATTACCTTGCTTTCAAAAGAAAGGGAGCCCTGATTAGGTCAAGATTGCATGGCTCACTTAGCTTGTTCATATACATATAGGCAGCACACTGCATAAGCGTGGAGCCACTACCGATATGCTCACCTCCGGCTGATAAGAAGGCAGACTGCAGATTTCCTCTTTTGGAGCCATCAAACTGCGATCTTCCACCTCTGAAAACATTCCTGTATTTCACCCTTCAACTCGGTAGAGTGAAGTTCTTCAAAAGAAGAAAGTAGCACGTAGAAACTGTCGCTTGGTTGATCATTAACAAAATTATTGTCATTCTGCTTCGACCTTCTATGAAAAAAGCTGTGTGAAATGGCTTTGTTATAATATCGGTATAGCGCTGTAAAAAACACGGCGTCCTCGGTGAGACTTCTAATATGCTCTCAGTTGAGAGATTTCCTCTGAGAATGCACATAGGAACCAAGATTCTACGACAGTTTTGAACCATAGATGCCCTTGAGATCGCCCCTGCACTTCAAGAGCTGCTGTCACAATTTCGACTGGCACCGAAACTGTGGAGAAAACTTACCAGGTTCGACTTCTCGAAGTGCTGGTGATGTAGTGAAAGTGACGAAAGAAAGACCATTGGAATGCCTGTCAACCGAAGACGGCGAACACTTTTTCCTTGACAAAGCTGCAGGGGCACTTGCCTCCCTTAAAAACTTGACGTTGCTACTTGATGTAGCACTGTGAGAGTGTAGAGACTATAAGATTTTGTGTAAGAATGGCAAAAATGAAAAAATCGTTCAGTGCTGAAAGAGGGGAGTACACGTTGAATGAGAAGCTAACCTGAGGTATTTGACAAATGTCATCCTAGAGGCTCTGGTTTTCTTCCGAAAAAGTTTCCGCGAGAAACATCCGCTTACAGAGCATATGGACAGTAACAGGAAGAATACTGAAAATGGCTGGAATTTTTATCGTATTTCGTTTCACTGCTTCTAAGTCCACGAGTACAGGAAATGAAGCGTTTCTTGAGAGATATGTAGAAGCCGCCCAACAAGACGAATTTGACTTCTGACTTATTTAACCAGAATTACAGAAAAGAGCCCTCCTCCTTCTACCATTTCAGAAGTTTTAGGAGAGGCGAATCGCCGATAGAACTCTCACTAAATAACTAATTAACTTTGGTTGCTATGTTGTTGAAAAGGTCAGAAGTATCGCGAATACTCGCTATTCCGATGATGGTTCTGCGTGCGGACATTGGGATTTAGAGGCCAGCGAAAATAGTGGCTCTGTAGAGTATTTCGCAATTGGGTTCTCGCAAAACGGATTTTTAATCCTATCAGAAACGTCGACGCATCCACCCCGATTTCATTACTTTTCAAACACTGGTTTCTTTTGTAATGATATTGTGTAACGAACCTACTCAACCTCATTATTTCGGTATAATCTTATATGCCTTTGTTATATCTGCATTCTTGACCTTAGTAATCCGTCATTATTCTTCCTCTTTTCCTTAACCGTATCATCACACATTAGTTCTCCTGAAGACATGTTTTTTGGCACTATTACAGCGTGCTGTAGTTTTGGTATAGTTGACGTGAATTATATTGACAGGTTTAATTACTCAAATTTGAGGCATATTAAAAAGTTCTGACGCGTGGTGTGTGGGCGGTTCAGTGGTTTTATAATAATAACTCCGGTAATTGCGGAGTAAATATACAGCAACTGTAATAATAAGCGCGGTCGTTTCCGCTATAAAATCCACAGAAGGAAAGTGTTAGTAATAAGTGTTTATCTAAACGATACAACCCACGTGCTGCCTTTGCTGTTGCTTTAGGTAGGAGTGAGGACCCACTTATCTCGGGCCCGCTTGACCCCGCACCTTTTAGGGGCGTGAGTTAAGCTAGAGTTAGTCGTCCCAGACGGTGAGACGACGAGTTAGTTATGGTGAGGTGATCGTCGCCTCAGACGACGATACGTGGTCCCCGTGTGGAACTTGGTGGAAGAAGTATACAGCAAACGGCGTGACAGCAAGACAATTGCGAATTGTGGCTATTCTAACGATATCGAGTTTCGTTCAACTACAACGACCTAGTTTCTATAAGAAGGGTGGAAATCTTCGTAAACGCGAGTGGGAACCGAAGACTGTTCACTTCCTGTTTGACGCCGTTCAAATTTCTTTGTTTTTCGTATTTCAATCATTTTTTGGGAGCTGGGTTACCCAGCTTTTCCTAGGTCATTATAGTGTCAAGAGTTGACGACTAACGTCGGGCTCTCTTCCTTCTAGTGTCAAAGCTGACCCACCGTCGTCGAGTGCTCCAACGCAAGAAGCAGGTCAAGCTCGGTATTCTTGGAGAGTTGGTTTCTCCCTCATAGACAACGTGTGGGTCACAATTACTATTATTACAGGTATATAAAGCAATCATCAAGACCTACCAATAAATGCACCGTTAAGAACGAAAAAGCCCACTAGCATGAGTTGGCTCGACCTCAGAATTGTGTGGTAACGGAATGAACTGTTCAATTGCGTTAACTGCAATATAAGCATAAAGTAAAAGCTCGAAAATACAGAAACAACCGTACTTTTTCCGTTTCATTTCCGCAGGCTATTTCGTCGATAAGGCAGTTGTCGATGGAATCGCAACGAAGAGAACTTGGCACACATACAGACGAGCAATCTAAAAGTTTTCATTTCCCTCACTCCTTCCAAAATGTGGATCCTTTTCAGAGAATTATGAATGCAATTTCTTACGATTTCCTTTGTTCAAGGAGCAATGTGGTTCGAAGGATAGGGCACCGATGATTGTCGCGTTCATTCACATTAACCATCCCTACATCTCTCTTTTTGGGTTTCTGGGGGAAAGATTCTGCCCACGAGTACTGCGATGCCTTCTTTGATGAAAGCTATTTCTCAGTGGCAAGATTGAGCCAAAATTTTAAACAATGCTTTTATGTGCTTACTTGGGCGCAATAGCCAATACTTAGAGGTCAAGTCCCTAATGCAAGGCACGCTAAATATATAAGAGAGTCCGTCATAAACTGAAGTACGAAGAGTTTCAGCCCTTGAGAAACATACTGCCGGGGCACAGCGTTCGATCCGATGTAATTATTGGTTCCAAACAAAGCTAAATACAAAGTCATCCTCGCTGCAGATCTGAAGGACTTTCAGCGAGGCTATTTTGTCAGCACAAAGACTAGATTTTTCTGCGAGTTCAAGCTAGTCAGGTCCGTGCGAAGACAGCTTGGCTTCTATTAAAGTTGCTTGGAGCGAGAACTACCAAATCCGTGGTGCTACGTTGGTTTCACAAATTTCGTTTGCCCGACATGAGCTTCGACGATGAAGCAGGTCTGAAGCAGGTCGGAGCCGCTTTGTGAAGTTGTCGACCACCTGCTGGAGGAATTCATCAAAGTTAACTAGCTGCGAACAACTGAAGATAATAAGAACAAAATCAATAAGTTGCTCAAGAACCAGGCATTGACCACTTCGACTTTACTCGGGAATAATAAGGAGTGAGGGAAACTCGGATATCTTCTGAACACTTATCTTACACAACAACAACTATCCATTTCTCGATGGTAATGATTGTCACGTGCGTAAGCAAGGGCTGTTGCCCCTAAACTTCATCCGCGCAGTCCGTTTAGGAAGGAGCTCGTAGCTCTGCAAACCCTTTGCCACTCGTCTAGTGGGCAGTGCCCTTCATAAACGGACTGCGTGGTCCGGAAACGTCAAGCGATTATTTGATGACGTCTGGACCAAGGCGATTACTGACCGGGTTCATAAACGCGACTGCAGATAATACGGGTAATTGTAACGTGCGTTGAGAAATAGATTTTTTTCAACAACAGGGAAGCCCCTGCTCGATTGACTGGGATACAGCGCTCGAATTTCTTAATATCGAGAAAGCATCTGAAGAAGACCATGGAGACAATATGGTGGTGTGCAACAGCTCTGATCCACTGCATATCAGGAAACCTGACGAGTCCTCTACCTCGAAGAATCTTCAACCTTTTTCAAATGAAACGGGTCAAAATACGCTGGTAGCTCACACTTTTCTGTCGAGGAGCAATAAACGGGAAGAGCCCGGCTTTTCTATACGGCAATGCTCGACACATTGTGCAAATCTATGCGAGGTGCTGTAGTGCCAAGTGTTNCCCCTTTTCAATGTCTCCATCCTACAGCTTTGGCATTTGCCACTCCCTTAATTCTATGAAAACCCCTTCTTATTGTAATAGTTCCTGGTATTGGCATTGAATTTTCCCTGTCACAGGCACATTTAGAGGGCCACTACGATTTTGCATGAAGTTCGAATGCGGAGGCACATTCCCAAACGGTACTGATCAACACCACAAGACCTTATCTTCTCTATCCTTTATGACAGTCTGTAAAGCCGATTTTCATCGTCAGCATATATTTAAGTCGTTCCAAGCCTTGCAGCAGTCAAGGAAAGCAGGAAATTATTCCTTACTTAGTGGTGCACGTATGAGATAAGTTGATTTTGATCCATGGGATTCCGTTTCTCACGTATTTGAGAGGATTTGTTGCTGAAACACTTATGTCTGTCGTTGCCGGCTAGCCATTTGCACTCAAAGGAACGTGATCATTCGGATTCCTTGACATCATGCTATGGTAAAAATAGTATCGTCCTGCATATTTAATCGCCTTCCTTACAGGAGATAAATGACGTGGTCAACTACATAAATCGGCTCGGGTTGGCGGTTACTTTACGAGGCACTACCGAAGTTTTCAGCATAACAAGTATCTTAGATGATTTCACTGTGAGAAAGAGTAAATGATCTGACGTCATTTGCAAAGCTGAAACTGACTGAGGAATCTTATTCAGAAAAAGGTCCAATGTGGTCATGCTGGTGTGTTCATGTTTTCCTGTTCTTGAGAAGGCGCTCGATCCCAGCGTTGGGACGGAGTGAGTTCGCAATAAATGCGCTTAACCAACTAGTTTTTCATGACTCAGGCGCTCCCACATTCGTACGTCATCAGTCACAGGGTAGCAGAATAATCAGCTTCCCCCATCCTGAGCATTGCAAAACCGCTTTTCTTTTTTACTGCGAGATTAGATAGCAGCTAAAAAATGGCCTCCAATGAAGAAATCGGTTCCCCTTCTTTTCAGAGGTTCGCTTATTTGACAGTCATTTTGACGCATGTGATGAAGGCGGTCGAAATAAAGTAGCTGAACCACTTTCTGATAGTTGTTGAGACTTCGATTTGAAGCTATGGTGAACAAACTCTCTGAATATCCTTCGAACTGAGCAGACCAGTTTAGTCCTTCAAAAGGCTCACGTAGGTATATCGTGTGCTAGGTTACATCAGAGCTGAATAAGGGATGGAATCAGGAGGAGCATTGGCATTTTATTTGCCAATACTTTGCTTTACCCAGGCCTAACTGCACTCTGCAACATTCTCTTCTGACTTTTCGCTGATGTTTACATAGGTGAGCACGAAAATGATAGGAGTTAATCGCATGTGATAGGACATGTGTATGCTACCATGAAGACTCGAAGATTCGGCTTTTCCATGCCTCAGACTCGTTGCCGGATGTCTCAGTTACACTTTCAACTGTCAAGCATACTGATGTGCATAAAAAGTTATTCGGTGTCAACCATGTTTTTGTTGAAGAGGATGTCGGAAACGTGCCATAATATTTAAATAATTTATACCTTAAGCTATCGCTTCAAAGCTGAAAAAAGGTGGCCGTTTTTAGCGCTTGAGAGCTTGGAAGATATCACTGCCGATAGCGCCACTACCGATCAGAAACATTAATGTTTTCGGCGGTTTCCGTGGCGTTCTTTCTCCCTAAGAACACCTTGAAACGTCTACCGTTATTCTTTGTTCTTATTGACTTAACATTGAGAAAATTGCCCTTTATTTAATTCTGTAGATTTCCCCCAATGGTATATCAAGACATGATTTGTTCACCTAACCCGTTCTATTCTACATTCAACCTCATTCTCTGATGCTACCGTAATCCCCTAGCTCGTACGGCTCCCTCCTAACGTCCTCATTTCAGTACGCTGGGGCGATGTTCATTCTAGATAGTGACAATATGTGATCACCCCACTGCACTTTGCGACAGCAGTATCGGTTTGTAGAAGTGATGTTTGACTAACTTTGAGAATCCGGGAAATCACAGCCTCCAGAGCATCGGAAGGAGTGGCTATCGCTGCAGTTGATGACGACCGATACGACAATTATGGCTCGAAAACTTAAATTTGTCGGGATTTCGACGAAAATTGGACTCGAAAAAAGACGATAAATCTGAAATAAGTCAATTAAATGTAACTATATGATGACGATGACGTAGCTAATAACCACCTTTGGTCTACTGTCGACGATAAGATGGTGATGATCGTCTCGAATGATGAGGTTCATAGAGTTCATAGGCTGGCGAAGTGAAAACGCAGACGACGTGGTCACTAATACTGAAATAAAACTTTGATTCGGGAGCTTAGGAAGCTACTCAAGTCCGCCATGGTCAGTACCGGCTAACGACGGTGTGGAAAAAAAGATGGAATTCAGAAGCGGTGACCAGGGAATTCAGTTATTATTATTATTTATTACATGAGATGACTCATGCATTTATAATGTAGTATGCAAATAATGCTAATGTTGGCTCAGCGAACTTCGGATTTTCATAGGTTCATATTCATGCGCAGATTGGGAAACTCAATGCAATCCCACAGTGTTCGCTGTGGACATCACTGACACACACTGTAGTTGCACCTCAATGAAAAAAGCCAATGGAAGTTATGGAGAAGGTTTGACGTTCTTTGACTGAAGCTTGTCGACTTCCCTTCACTAGATCTCCTACGTATGGTCCGTTTTAGTTTGAAAAGGTGACGATGGGCACACTGAATGATCCCGCGCTACCGTCAGTGGTCTGCGAAAATTTCCGGGCTTACTTCGATACACGGCATTTCTCGGGAATTGATTAGTTTCTACTTACTTACGATATTTGGTGCAGTGTCAAATGTGGCGCTATCACACGCATGACCTGGAAATCGAATCCTGGATCGATACTAGGCCAATAGTTCGCTAGGTTTTCCCAGTTGACTAGTACCAGACTCGTCTGCGAGGATGACAACACTGTTGTATGTATCGTCTGGCTTCCCGCACTTCTTTGTATAGGTCACAACTCTTACAATCGTTCATTCTTTGTATGGAAGTCCAATGGGTGCACCTTGGAACGGGAATAATCTTCACTGAAACCGTCGTAATACAATGTCCTACGAAGCAGGGGAGTCTGGGTCTTTGACCTCATTTGAGCGGCTGTGAAACTCAATGGTAAAGGATAAAGAGTTTGGGCGTTGGGTCAATCCCGTCTGTGGCCGCATTCGACTTCCATTCAGAACCGTAGTGGCTATTGAAATGCGTTGGCGGCCTTTAACTTGCGGTGGCCATCCGATTTATAAACCAGTGCTTTCGTCTCCCCAGACGAGCCTGGTGCCAATCAAACGACCCTGGAAGGATGAAAAGCTCGGTCTGCCTAGGCTTAGATCGAGCTGGGATTCGAATTCTTGAGCTTCATGCCTTCTGCCCTAGCAGTGATAATAAAAAAGTGAATAAAGAGCTAGTCGTAGACCTAGTCACTAAGCTTCTGATGCTCACAGAACAAAATCGAGAGTAGCTCTGAAAGTTTGATTAATCCGCTCAGAGATGTACAGATACAACGATGATGAGCTATTCTCTTCAAAGCGACGTATTATACTGACTGAGTACCGATGGATAATCCGACCATTATAATCTATCATAACAGAGACGGTCTCTTTTCCAGACAAGCGAATATAGGCAACCAAAAAACAGCTTGAGTGCACCTTATAAACTTACTTACCCAGCAGATCCGATCCTGATACGCTCTCAACAGAGAATGAGCAAGGCACAGATGACAGCGGTAGCCCTCTGTACACATCAGAGTGTAGGACAAGTGAAGTTTCCACCATGAGAGTCCTGAAAAACGAGCCGTAATGGCTGGGTTTGTGATGAAATGTGTAGTATTAACTTAGAGCATCTTTTATCCTAGTAAAGCGGACGGCTAGTCTAGCTACAAAGACCTTGCTTTTTTCAACATCAAGAGAATAATATTGAATAATAATAGAACCATGGAATTTCATTATAAAATTCACCGCATTGCATTACTCTAAAACATGATTCGTTTAATTGAGAGTGTTTGAAATGCATCGAAAAAGGATCCAAAACCAGATGGAACTGCAGAGATGTGCTGTTGATGGGGCTTAATGGAACCACGAGATTTCTATCATTCCATTTTCGTATTGTTCCAGGGACGGGCGATGCCCGTGGGTGGACGAGCTGCCAATATCATGTGGTCGTCATAGCCTGGTATTTAGTCATGAGGTATAACTGATAGTGAACTAAGTTCAAGTTCAGTTAAGATTAAGTCGTTTATCAAAAAAGCCCGGTTGGTCACACGGTATGTCCTCATACTTCAGTATGATTCGAACAATTTTTTGTATGTTTTCTTCCCTGTAGATTCCAAGTTCCTCACTAGCACGCTTTTTCACCTTACTACGTAGAACAGCAATATTTTGAATTTATGGGATTAATTCAAGCAGCTTGTTGTATAATTAGCCGGTCTTAGCCACGAGTTACACGGTAAATGCAGTACGTCAGAGTGGTTTATAGGCTTATAAACAAATAAATCGCCTAATAAACGGTGTTTTCAATCAACACATTAAGTTGGATTACCGATTCCCAACGATAAGCCACAGAGGATGGTCATAAGTCACGTGTTCTGTTAATACTGCCAACGAGTCACGGTGTATGATGTAAACATAAACAAGGCATGTGTTTTCGATAAAGCAGAGCAGTCAGAGCAGAACATCGCTCCATACATCTAGAAGCAACATAATATTCATTTTCAAGGCAAGAAACGGAAGAGCGACGGTAACGGGTTAAGGATGTGGATGGTTGCGTATTACTCAACCAGATGCGTCGGCTCGGCTTCTCTCAAGCTTGGCATTGCATTTTTACACTCTCTTCCTTACACCCTTGATTCTTATGTAGCAGGAGTCTGTTTCCGACCAATGTTCGACAGCGGTTTTGTACGGCGGCTATGCCCTCAAAGAGTATAAAAGCCTTTTTAGAAGCTGCTCCACTCAGCCTGGGAAGCAGGATTTCTCGTTTGTAGACAGAGCGTATTTCTTCGAGTAGCCGACATTTTACAGTGCGACTCTGATTTGTTAAATTGCTTTTTGGAAAATCTCAAACTAAGAAATATGTGCGTGTACGTGAGACAAAACAGAAGTTAGCTAATAAAAGTAAAATTCAAATGACGCAAAATAGTAAAGAGCAAAAAAAAAAAAGAATTTTCAATAGAAATAATAGCATGGGATGTAAACAACAAAGTTAGGAAAGAAGTAAGGAATAAATCCTGTAGTTCATGCCATTCCTAATATAGTGAAGTTTAAACAAAAAATCTGCTGGCTGGAAAACTGAAACGGAATATTTTATTTTTGATACTACTTTTGAAAATTCAAAATATTCCTGGTGAAATTGCTGGCCAGGAACATTTGTTTGAATTTTTGAATTCAAGTCTATTAGAACAATAACATCTCTCTGGAACTTCATTTGGTGTTCATCAACAATGCGCTTGGGTCGAGGTATTACCTTTTAATCTCAGCTACAACTATAGTTGCTCAGTGGTTCATCTGAGCGCAAAGTTGGAATTTAGTAATGTATTAGCATGCACAAGTTGAAGCATGTGACCACGGCGATTGCCTCCGTTCCTAGGTAATCGCAGCTGTAACCATAAGAAATCTGAGAAATTCTATAACATCTAGTAATTCACAACAGTTTCTCTAGGGATTAAAGTTTATGGGAACTGTCTCAAGCCCTGAAATAGAAAAACTCACGCTTAATGGCAACCGAATATGACTTCTAGGCATGAGCCTTAGGCTATATAAAAAATGAGTAAAAATGAAGCACTGATTGTCTTCAGAATTTTTGACCCGAAACTTTCCAGCAAAGAGGAAAATCCCATTCCATCAGGAATAGCCTACTCACTTTCTTATTCCATGATTTTTTTTTTACAAATATAACGGGAACACTTTCTTAGAGACACTCCTGGTGTCACTTTTCGAGTTTTCGTCGCTTCATTCCAATAAAAATCTTCTCAGTGCTGGTTTGGTTTCTATAATACTACGGATTAAAGGGTGAAGGAATTGTCGTCAGGCCTATGGTGAAACTTCTACCGTTTTCAGCAACTACCATGTCTCATCCAACTTTCCAAGATGAGATGAAGCACAAGTACGGGTTCGAGTCTCGTCCGAGACTGAAGTTTTGTCCATGCATCGTCACCCTTGTGAGACTTTCAGAACGCGTACTGCGGCGAAATAATAGCAGTCATCAAGTCATGCAACTGTATTACTGTGTTTATTGTTTTCTTCAACTCTTCACAAGGTTTGTAAATGAGCTTTATTAGGCTGACGTTTTGACGGGGACGCCTTCTTCAGAGCCTGAAAGGATCATTACAAGTTGTGACTATCCGACCGAACGTGTCCAGTGCCTGATGTTCGAGACCCCCAGAGCACGCAGTTGATTCAAGGAAAACCACTCCCGTATCTTTCGGAATCCTCGAAACCACCCAGTAACCAATAATACCAATCGACTAGTGTCAGCTGGGGTAGGTCTTCAGTGAAATTATAGGATAGTCACAACTTGTAATGAACCTTTCAGGCTCTAAACAAGGCGACTCCGCCGAGACGTCAGCCTAATAAAGCTCATTTACAAACCTCGTGAAGAATTGAAGAAAACAATAAACACAGTAATACAATTATGCCGAGGTTCATAGAAAGCCGTACTTGGAAGTTAATTCTTCCAGTTGTGTTAGGCATGTTTAATACCAAAAAACCGTGAAGTTGAACAATACGAAGTGGATCGGTATCAAAAACGAATGTTCAAAGAAGCACAATGCGTTGTTCTGATATTTCATAATAATTCTGAAGTAGCCATGGGCTTTTTTTCTATTTGCTAAATCTATTTTTGTGAGTCTTCCTGCTCATGGGAGCTACACGATGTAATGTAATGATCTTTTCAGGCTTTAAAGACCTAGTAGTACCTTAGCGAACAGCGAAAGGAGGTGCAAGAATGTAAGAAAAACCTGTTAAGTAGTTCGTTCCATAAAATGTTTTTATAACGGTGCGATGAGGCGTCATCTCACGAGAGACTTGACTATTTTATGTAAGTTTTTTATTTTAATTGAACGCACTTGTGATGCGGACAGATCACGTCGGCGCTGGCCACCATCGAAAGGATGAGCAGTGTAAGCATCTTGACAGGAAGTAAGCGAAGGTTGTGTAGGTGATTTTGCGGAAATATCCACTTGAGCATGATTTCGATTACTAAGCAGAGCGCAAAGCAATTTAGTCGGCGGCATACTTTCTGAAAAAAGGATCTTCAGAAGCATGCAGTGCTGCACTTACTAGCAGCTTTACTCACCCAGCTGTTTTGACCCTCATCACTTTCGTATAGAGAGCTCTCGATGATTTGAGAACCATGAAAAATCCTGGAACGAAGAATCTCTGTTTCATCGGAATCACCTACCAAGGATAACACGACTACAAAAATACTCAATGCTGCCTTTTCTCTCCTAAGAGTTTTGTAAGGATAGCTGAAGAGTTGAGCTAGTGGTATCCGCCGAGTGGGGAATCACATTCGTTTCTTAGGGAGAAAATATCGCCGCTTTGACGAATTAGACGGAGAGTTGAATGAATAATGAGTTGAACGAGTTTAAATGATTTTTTATTACAGTTGTCGTGCATATCCCCTTCACAGTTCCAGGGAATTGAAAAGCCATAGGAAAATTCGCTGAGGTAGCTTAACTGAAACCGTGTCGTGTTCCTCTGCATTCCTTTTCCAATCAGAATCGTAATGACGGTTTTTGATGCGTAGGTGGCCTATGAGGAAATAATTTTTAAAAGAAAAGAATGACTTCACTGCGAGGGAAGCTGAAAGGTCTACAAACAAATCTCCACGCTACAGACTTCAGGATGTTTGCCTAAAAACGGGCAGATGTGCGAAATAGGGCGAAATTGAAAATTAGGGGAGGATAAAAGCAATGTTTCCCACATCAGCGTAGGACTGTATGTCACTACTCAAAATAAAGAAAAGGATGGGTCGTTTCGCCTGCTCGCCAGACGAATTACCTTTCATCTACTCACTACGGCTCCTCAGTGTTTCGGATTGGTAAGCATAAGTAATAGGCAAAGATATTCATACTAATCTGAGGATCCAGGATAGGGGAAACGGAAGATACAGCTCAGATATGTTTAAATAAGTCGATCACAGTCCAGCCAATGTATGGGATAAGTACGCATCAACCTTACTGGGCTAAATAAATGGAATGCGTAGGCGCGTCCGAAACCAGAGTTAATAAGTCGAGAAACTTCATTCTTCATTCTCATGTGTCTTATTCCCCTGCACCTTCTAAGTAAAAGCTGACTATGGAAAACTTGGTGCCACCCAAAGACTGCTATTCATCTCCGCCTGTGGGCATCCAGAAATTTTTCCAATTCAGTCTCATGACGCAAAAGGTTGGCAGAAACACCGGACGCTCATCTCCAAGTCTCAGGTGACTGTCAGCGAAATCAAATGAAAAGACTGAAATGAAGCCCAGTTAGAGCAAGCATTCTAAACACTCCGCTGCCATTTCCTACACCCAATGAGGCAAAGTTATAGCTGGTAATCACCAACTTCTTTGGAACATCACTCCATCAAGTCCAGGAAGAGCATAACACTCCATGGATTATGTGTAACGATCGTGCCAATGATGCCTTCTTCTGATAGAAACGTTCCGCTTGAGCATTACAAGAGTAGTTCTTATTATAATATTCTTAGAGCAGACTAACTCAGTTTTTCGGTGGTGGTCTGCAATACTCAGAGGTTTTGATAGTGACCTGAGTTTGCTACAAAACAGAACATTACTGGAACCGATCGGAATATCGCTATTGCGACGGTTCGAGCATTCATGCCTGGTTCCCCTGACCAGCTAGTAGAACACGAACTCCTCATATCACATGACACGAGTGTCGGCTTCAGGAAACCCAAGTAAACACTTGTTACTTCAAAAATTGTAGCGACGAGCTCCACTGGGACTCCGTTTACACTTCCACGTGGCGGACAGCCAAATCATAAAGCCGTCGAAGCTGTACCCGATGAGAGTTCATAATTGCAATGATACAGCATTTTCCTGATTAACTTCAAAGTCAGCGTTCTTAGATGCACGATGACCTCTTGCTCAGATATCTGACTCACTACACACTATAGGTAATAAACAAAAATTAAATAAGCAGCTTTCGTACTTTGTCCTCATATTCTTTTATCATTTTCTAACGGTCACTCTGAGAAGCGGATGCCTCGGGGTGATTTCATCGATTCGCCTGTTTTCCAATCCAGAGCCGAGAAATGAGAGTTGATGCCTTTGTTGAAAACTATATACTCAATATAGAAACCGCCTGATTCAATAGAGACGGAAGGCGTCTGCAGTAGCTTATGGATCCGCAGCAAGAACCCAGTTTTTGAGTTCGTTAGCAGAGCGAAAAGAACGAACTCTCAGTTTTCCTTTATCATTCACCTTGAGGTATTGAATATTGAAGAGAAGATCCAGCAACGTTTGATAATTGGGGGGGGGGGGGNCGTTAATAAGTAAGAGGATTCTTTTTCATCATGACTCCGTATTAAAATACCAGCCTTGTGCGCTTGTGTTCGTCTGTTCTGTCTGTCTGTACTGTTACTGTTTTGCCATCGACTTAATGGAACGGCAATAATATCAAATTGCTACGAGATGTAGATCCTGCCAAAATGTTTTTGTGAAGTTAAGTCCCCGAACAGGGTTCCTTGAGCATTACCTGTGGAGTTTCCGCCAGTTCAGTAGAACATGCAAGCTATGGTTTTCATTGGGACAGCAGGTTCATTCACGGCTCATATGTACTCCTCCTGACAACGAAAGCACGAAAAAATCTCCATGACGGGCACATGTTCATTTGTGAAGATGGGACCCCTTGTTACGGATATTCTGATTGCAGATTTTGTTGTACGACGCTTACCCTGGCCTCTGCAGTAAATGCAAGCTGAATTACATCGGCAACCTTACACAGCTATCTCAAGAATAAACGATTGCCGGCTGCACGTAGTATGATCTAGTGTAGTTCAATGGATCAATGGAAATAAGATAGTTAGTTTAATCTCCATCTATGAAGAAGAACGGTGAAAAGCTGTAGAAACCATTGAGGGCAGAACACAAAGAGGACTCAAATTTGTGCTTGGAAACTTCAAAAGGCGGCAGATCGGAAGGGACTCGAATGGACTTACACCTTCTGTGTGTCTCAACTGCGCTGATTAAAATGTGCTCGATTGGGGTTTCAACAGAAGTTCCGTAGCATTCCGAACTCAGGGAAGACGAAAGAGGTCCGCAACAGAAAAACCACTTGGCGAAAATACATCAAATGCAATTCATTTTGCTTGAATCAATAGGAGATCCAACAAGCTCTCTCTGAANTGTCCGCAAACTTCAGGGAGCAAACATTGGACTAGATTACAGGTAAGGTCAGACCTAAATTGAAGTAGCAAAAAAAGTTTCGCTCCAGTACGGCACCGGCGAGATGTATCGGGATCAAGGAATAGGGTTGTCACCACACTCATTGAGGTCTGTGAATATGGTCTGCACTTCTACAGAGCACAATCAATATGGAGAAAGAATGGACCAAAAAATAGCAGTAATTTCTGAATGCGGTGGAGCTGGAGAAAGATGAACATGGGGCTGGGAGAGAAGGGGCTAGGCTGAAAGTTTTGAAGAGGTCGAATCAGAACAGACTGAGCCAAAGAAAAAAGTGGTCACAAGTCAAGGATGCCTTCCGACGAGATGAAAAGGGCTGTCTCATGCACAATGGAGTGAGACGAGTAAACAACGGAATTGAAATGTGGTTCGAGAATACCACAATGAAAATGAACCGATAGAAAACTCAGACCAATGGAACTCCCCTATTTAGACGAAAAACGTCAGGCTGTCCTTGAGTGACGATGAACAGAGGCAAAAATAGCCCAAACATTCCGCAGTGTTTCTAATCAACCCAATCCGATAAGGACTAATATTTCTCAGAACGAGCTGGTTAGTCCGATGTAAACACTGGCTACATAATCATAGAGGAGACAAATAAGCAACCAGACGTCTTCGGTGCACCAACGATTCCCTTCTATGAAATCGAAGAAGAAGCGAAAATTGAAAAAACTATGACAGACCAGTTAGGAATATGCTAACAAATCTATTTAGTCGAGGCAGCAATCTAAAAGATTTCCCGGAGGACGACGGGGTTGGAGTTTGAAGCCTGTTCAAAAAAAGGAAACTTGACAGCTGGTGAAATTAAAGAAACATTTTCTGCGCTGGAGAGAGTGTTCTACCAGATACTGCTGTTGAACTCCGCCAACTTGTTGATGAACGACTACCAGAAGAGCAAGAAGGGCTCAAAAGTAGAGGTCTTGATTCCAATAATTTTTGGACACATTTTTTAACATCATGCAGAACTTGGAGTCCTTTCCTACAATCGTACAAATTGGGTTCGTGTGTATTCTCTCGCTGTTTCAATACGATATTTCCCTGGGTTACATCTTGGACAAAGGAAACAAGGAGAGCGTTTTCTTTGGCATAATCAGAAGTCATTGACAAATTTGAGTGTTGCTGATGTCATTCCTTGCTTGATGTAACAATAAGACCAGCATGCAATCACTGACCTCATTCACGCAAATCGAACTATGCATTAGAACTAACAGCCCAACTGTCTCAAGGGTGAAGCTTTTCGCCATTCATTAGTTCCGTTTTCTCAGGGGTCCCTCAATTCGACCCATTCTTGAGGCATTGTGGTCCAAGGACCATTCGTTCCCAACTACAGTTATAAGAGAAATTGAAAGTAAGTGTAAGGACAATATGGTCAGTACGGTATGGGTCGGGTTATAAAAGCGTATGTGGTTTATATAACGACTTGATGTTACCAGCCGATGTAGGAGCCAGTGCTTTCATCCTCCCAAACGAGTCTTGTACCAATTAGGTGGCCCCGGATGGATGTTTGGTTCGGTCTTTTTCCTACCAGCTGAGTATGGTCCCGAAGGTTGGAAGGGTCGGCTGGCTGGAGCAGGTAGATTTGGGATCCGATACACGGACCACGTATGAAAGTGCGCACTTTGCTGCCCCTACGCCACTTACACTTATTGAAAAGTGTTGAGTGATGAAACCGGCCCCTTTAAAGGCGAAATACTATCGGCCTTCATGCAGTTAGAAACAGTAGACGAGTTCACCCGCTTTGGGGTACAGCCACCTCCAGTGAGTATGTTGAATATGATTTAAGACTGCAAAAGTAGTTGCGAAATTCGGGCGAGGTCACCAAAAAGGACCAATGTTATCTTTCTCGGGTACCGCAAGACTGTGGTGGTGGTCATTTTTGTGTTTCCAGCGACACCATGCACAGAATTATGTAGAAATAAATAAAGGATTACATCGTTGGAGGCACTCATTGGTCGTTCCGATCCCTAAAAAGGCTCCGCTCAGTCGTTGTGAAAATTATCGTCCGGTCAGTATTACGTCTATTTTCGCCAGAGTTTTTGAGAAGATTATGAAACGTAGGCTGTCCGCTCATTTGGAATATTACAATGTCATTCCTTCGTCTCAGCACGGCTTTTGTAAGGGACGCTCTGTTGAAACCGCCTTGCTAAGATCTCTCAATGACTGGACCAAAGCTTTAGATGATAAGAAACAAGTTCATGTCATATATTTCGATTTCGCTAAAGCGTTTGACAGAGTTCCTATAGATTCTCTGGTTGGCAAACTGCGGTTTGTTGGTTTTCATCCCACAGTCGTAAATTGGATTAATTCCTTTTTGCATAATCGCAGTTATCAGGTGCGCGTGGGCAAAGCATTGTCCAAGTCGTTTATGGTTACAAGTGGAGTACCCCAGGGTGGTGTTCTATCCCCGCTACTCTTTTCGATTTATACATGCGATTTGCCAAGTGCCATCTCGAGTCGTGGAGTAACATGTTTGATGTACGCTGATGATATAAAAATCTACAAGGCTGTTGAAAGTTCACAAGATCGGGATGACGTTCAAGCCGCGATTAGTGCCATTGA
>UZAF01016316.1:82474-97913 GCA_900617895.1 Haemonchus placei | reverse complement strand
ATCAGTGGCATATCGATTTTCTCGTTGCAGCCTCCTTACACCAAAACCGCAATGCTAATTTAATTCGATTCAAATCCAATAGCTCCCATTTTTAACTATTTCGAATAAACCTCGAGGAATAGAACGTAAGAAATCACACTGATAATTAAACTGATTTAAATGTTTCTAGTAAAAAGTGGAAGGTTCATGATATCGCTCTAGCTCCCCGAATTTCAATCTAACTCACAAAGTTGTCGGAATGATTGGCTAGTATATAATTTATAACATTGCCTGTGGCATACACTCAATTCATCAGCAAAATTTCACAAAAAAATGATCATCGGAATAGAACACAAATCAATTAGAAGAGGCATGGTGTGCTACTGTGTCATGTCTAAAAGGCGGACGAGAAAAAGCCGATTAGATTGGGGATCCTTACTGCTCTAACTTTTCCTAGTGGCTCGAGCCGTGATCAGTAATAAAACACATAGTCCTGTTTTCTTTGCAGTGGTTAGCGACGCGGTCTAGTTGCTAACGATGGCGTCGAATGTTGCAACAACTGATGGGAATTCCAAGAGTCGCATAATCCAAGAAAACTACTATCTCGTATTACATCACCGGCTCAGAAATTTCATGCTGGATATTCGAGCTGCTTTCGTTGACAATATCAAAATATCGACAATTGAGTCAAGGTGCTTAGATATCGTTAAACCTTGGAGTCTCAATACCACAAAAAGTAGAAGTACATTTGAAAAAAGAAAAACGATTTTTAAAAAGATTCATGAGCCAGATACGATTTTTATACCCCAACACCCTGATAAAAGAATCGATGGAAATGGTATGATATGAATTAATCGCTTGTGTAGAACACTCAAGTAGTAAACGTCAGTTGTCAGCTAGGCTTGACATTTTGTGTGCTCTATATTTACCTGCAACAATTGTGCAGTAGGTAAATATAAAGGACAGAGAATGAGAAGCACGTCCGGCGCGGTATCGAAAAACGAAAGATGGAAGACTGCATTCTCGACATACTGATTGCAATTCATTGAATGGACTTTTCATTGAATTGGAACACTTATTTCGATTTTCGCCAAAAACCAAAATCATGATTTTTTTCGAAGCAATCTAAAGAAGGAAATTCGCTGCCTTCACTGCATTTCGACTCGGTCCTCGCGCGGTCGTGAATTTCTGTCTGCCGGCATTCGCTTGAGCTTGCAGAGGTCGGGGGCAGCGGCCAGGGCGAAAAGTCCTTAGCCCTTCACTTAGATCAGACAGCAGCTTCTGCTTGCGAGATCTTGAATTCTTGATCGGTTCGAAATCCAATACCGAGTTGAGAATACGCTACAGCCAGTTTGTAGGAGCTATTTTCACCTTGTCGGCAGCAGCGTTGTCGTTAGAGTAGAGATGCCTTTGATTTCTTCGAATCTATCTCTAGTGAAAACTCCCGCGAATGAATGGGTACTTTTTGGTTAGGTTCAAGGTTTCGAAGACCAGTAATACTGCTGATTTCGAGTAGGCAGGTCAACAAGCCGAGGTTAAAGAATAATTCGTCTGGTGGCTCCAGTTATGATGTTGTCGATGTTATCAATTATGATGCATTTTTTGTCCAAGACCTTGGTTCGAAGTGCTACTACGTCGAAAGTTCCTCGAAGTAAAACTGTTCGCATAATTGAGCCACGTCTCGCAATAGCTCCAACAGTCTCGCTAAAGTTTCATGTGCTCGGGTTTGAGCACCCATCTCACAAGTGTTCTTTGCTTCTTCGTTGATGCCGTTATCTGACAAGAGATGACAAAATTGAGTTCATCAGTGCTAAGAGTAGCAGGGGCCGTCCAATCGATACCTACACAACTGGCATTCTCAGCACTGTTGTCGAGGACCAAGTGGTCAAGGAGATCTGTTGAGATCGTCCTTATCTGCACCCGGAATGCTTACGATGGTAAAATTGCGCAAAAAGATAATGACTTTACCGTAAATTCTACTTTTACCTCTGTTTCAAATCCATCTCGAGCGACCTAGAGACGTGTGAGAAAATTCGAACATCACTAGAGGTTCAAGATCGGTTCCCTCACCTCCTGCATGTTAAGACATCTTGATTCATGACCACAACTTGAAGTGAACAAATTTTAACAAAGAAGTATCGTCCCAGGCGCGGGTCGTAGAAAGATTAGTCTCGTCATCAGCAAGTGCTGAAGATGCAATGAAGAGGAGTCTAATATGAACAATCAACGACTGTACTCTAGGTTCCTGCAGAATGTTGAGGGATTCTGAAGTGAAACAGCCTCGAGCGTGCATTGAGTAACAGGCTAGATGGAACTATGGGCAGATAGTCATAAGGGACAAGGCATCTCCAAGAGAGGCCCAAGAACATGCACTCGTCTACAAACACTGCTCAGAGATTTCGACCAGTTCCGCTTCTTCACATCTCAACTATATTCATATATTCGCCCACAGGTAAACATCCATTCAGGAACGGCCTTTGAAAACAATTAATTCAGTAAGAAAATTTTGCGTCAGGACAATTTCCTATTCCCGAATGCGCTCAATGCTGGGTCTTTATGAACTGCAGAGAGAGACACAATGCAATCTCCTAGAGCAGATCTCATATCGGCAGCTTCAGGCTACTATGTGAGAGGATTTAAAATAACAGGAGAGAAAAGCTCAAGCGGTGGGTGGCGAAGCAGTGAAGTGGTACCGGCCAAAATCGCTTGAATTTATGGATTTCTTTATATGCTACTCTACAACAATGACCAACAACACAGCTATGTCAACAAGGATTAGAGGCACTGGTGCTGTATATCAGTCAGATAACACTGCTAAGTAAAGCAAAGGAATGTCTGCGTCGAACCATTTTCTAGAATACTGCTGAATCAGTTGCCCGCACAGATAAGGAACCGGTTACAAAATTCATCCCGCTGCATCCATGCAGCTCTATCTTCTAAACTACTCATTAGTAATTATTATGGTAGGTGCAACATTAGCGAAAAAGAGCGAAAATTTCAGAGGTTTCTGCAAGCTGATGGCAACTCGTCGGGTTCACTCCATTACAAGCCATTACAGAGAGCAGGTAGGTAAGATGATAAAGTACAAGTAAATAGCAGTGAGAACAAGCAAAAAAGGTACAGATCTAAAATCCAAGCTTGACTGCTTGTTGTTAGAATGTGCCTCGACTTTCCATTGGATTGACGGTTCATGAACCAAATTCAAGCTGATAAATAAATGAAATAACGAACGAATATTCCTTAACAGTGATTCACTTTATCGAATTGAAGCGACAGTGATTATTCGATAGAGAAGAAAAAGCCTTTCCCGTTCCATTTGGTTATGATTTTATCAAGGTAAGAGGGCGCTCACTCGCAAACAGGTAAAACCTTAAGCTGTGAAAAATTCCCACTAGCAGAGAAAAAGTACTAGCAAAAAAAGTACAAAAAAACATAGTCAGGAAACCGAACCTGTTCCCATTCGGAGCGAGCCTGTGCAAATTGATGAGCAATCTCGTCCCTTTCACTTTCAGCCCTCTTAACGGAATCAGTGTTCGATGTCATTAGTTTTGTTTCCTCTATGACGCGAGTTTTGTCCTCTAGTTCAGCCTTCAACTGCCTGGCTGCGGTATCGAGTGTCGCGAATTCTTGCTTGAGATGATCGAGTGCAGCAGCTTGCTGAAAAATCAACTTTCATCCCTTTCCCAACCTAAAAAAACCAAAAAAATATCCAACACAATTTCAATACTATCTATGAAATTAAGGTCCAGCACCAATCAGTGTCCCAAAATTATCCAATTTACTCTTCCTACGTACACAAATGGTAAGCCTCTAGCCCATGCCTTATGAATAGGTAACACCTCTTGCTGCAGCAAAAGACGTATTGCGTGGCAGTTTTAGCCGGCAGATATGACAATAACTTCCCAGATTACGCCAAAAACTAACCGCCTTCCTAGTTCACAAGGCGGTCAGCTCTTAGGACCAGTTTCCTTTGTAAAAACATTCAGTTTCGAACTAAGGGGCTGACAAGCGGAATTGTAAACCAATAGGTAACCGCCCTCTCCTATGGGAACCCCCAATCAGTACACTTAAGGCCATTCTACAAAGTGTCGCATTCCACGTCGTCTAACATCATGCGAAATACAGCAAAATTCATAATGTAAAGGAAATTTTGTGGTTGTAGAGAATTAGACCGCTTCCACGCTCAGAAGAATGAATATCAAACAGGTATTTGCTGAGCAGGACAGCTAATAATCGATTGTATCACGGAGAGAAAACAACGCGATACTCAGAGCAACTTCTCAAAAAATCAAAAATAGCATTTACCAAAGTAGGATAGTTCATTAACATGACCAGATATCGCAAATTGTGCCTATTCACCAACGTTCTCCATCTATTTCCAAGTTTACCAAGTCATAAGAACCAGCTTTTCGAAGCCTACTTTAATTAACTAGAACTAATCATCTATATCATTATCTACCTCAGCTACAGCGTACATTCCACTCATCGAGCCTCACCACAAAAAAGTGCGAAGACTTGGAAACAACTAATTTTTGGAAGCGAAATTACATCAAACACAGGTAATCCTTCAGTGACGTGAAGGGAACAAGTGCCACTAGAGGAAACGAGTCTTCAACTCACCTGTTTTAGGCAACCGTCTCGAATGGGTGAAGAAAATGGATAGACATTAACGAGAGTGATGGGGTTGATTATCAATTATTTCATATCATTATCTCCTCTGGATGACTGCTTGCCATTTTCTTTTACAAATACTTCACATCGGTCGTAATTGTACATTCCAAATGACGAAAATGTAGAAGGAAATGCCATGGGTGATCGTAGAGGAGGCGAAAAAAAAATTCCTCACAGTAAACGACAGGGTTTCTGTGGCATTTCAGGGGTTAAGGCAGAAGAGCGCATGGCGTGTATAGTCACTTAACAATAGAACGAAATTCGCAATACAACCAGCTAGACAACATAGTGATCCCTTGTTACAAAGGCTAGTACGAAAATGTAGTTTTTGGATAGGTTTTACGAGATGTGATCAGCTACGGCCTCTTTCCTTCGTACTCAAATAAGGATGATAATATGAATATGGTGAAGACACTAAAGTCTCCACCTTATTGTTAGTAGCATCGCAAGAAATCATTGGAAAAATATTTTCAGAGTATCAATTCGTATCTTTAATGACCAATGCGCCTGTCCACACATAAACTTTCCCGAGTCGCCGAAATTGATGCCTAATTACAGCTAACCTATCACATTTTGTTATGTTGCTGCACATGTGGGTAATACGTCGACTAATGCAAAAATGGCTTTTTCAATTTCTTCGCTCTCTGGTTCACGTCAAAAGTATCATCAAGATTAGAAGAAGGGCCTAACAATAATAATAGGAGGCATCCGTCCCTGCTCCACAATAGTTACTCTTCACGAATCTTGTCTAACGATATACCAGAATACTAGGCAATTAACAAAGTGATACTTCCACTTGACACTTACCTTTGCAAACTCGGCAATCTCTCGCTTCAGCGCAGCGTTTTGTTCCACAGTTTCGTTGAGAGACTTGTTCATTTTCGCGAGACGATCAGTCAGTTCGGCATTGTTCTTGAAAAGTTTTCACTAAACACTTATTAGGCTAGGGACCTTTAGGACCTACAACTTTCATTGCTTCCAGATTAGAAATGGCCTTCGATGCTGCTGCTGCATCCGCTGCAGATTTAGAGAGAGCTGATTTGAGTGTGTCATTTTCAACGCATACCTAAAAATAGCTATTAACACGAGAAACCTCTCAACTGGTTGCCGGAGAAAAAGGAATTCATAACGTACGTTATTCAGCTGCATTATCTGTCGTTTCGCGGCCGCTTCGGAAACGGAGAGTGCTTGAAGTTTGGAAGTCAACTCAGAAATGACACGGCTGCAATATATGTAGTAACAAATGAACACGATAACAACAAGGTTAGCTACTTGAATTTCAGAATTATTAACGTACAGACCCAATTGCCATTTTTGTAGGTGATATTCGAATAAGAAGATATCATTATTCATCACTGTGAAGAAAGTGCTTGTGGTCTATAAATCCAAGCAAGGGGGAGACGCGACAAGGACACTAACACATTTTTTTCGCAATAGCATGAACGTAAAGGAAGACCAAGTTACAAGTTTAGGAAATTGCAAAAAAATTACTCGTAGACTGCCTAAAAAGAGCACTAAAAAAGCGCAGTATTTTTGGTTATAAGAGCGACTTAGTCGACGATGGAAACGTGGACCATGGNTTGGTTATGATTTTATCAAGGTAAGATCGCGCTCACTCGCAAACAGGTAAAACCTTAAGCTGTGAANTTATTAACGTACAGACCCAATTGCCATTTTTGTAGGTGATATTCGAATAAGAAGATATCATTATTCATCACTGTGAAGAAAGTGCTTGTGGTCTATAAATCCAAGCAAGGGGGAGACGCGACAAGGGCACTAACACATTTTTTTCGCAATAGCATGAACGTAAAGGAAGACCAAGTTACAAGTTTAGGAAATTGCAAAAAAATTACTCGTAGACTGCCTAAAAAGAGCACTAAAAAAGCGCAGTATTTTTGGTTATAAGAGCGACTTAGTCGACGATGGAAACGTGGACCATGGTGCGAAGGCTCGAATAGGTGCGGCACTGAAGGAATGAAGGGTACTATTCATCCTCCTCGATAAGCAGTATTCCAGGAGGCTTAACGAGGCTCGAAGAAGAAGTATACAGAGAAGCGGTGGTCTGCGATATTCTACAGCGCTAGCTCTAGCAGGTGTTAGCCTGTAGACCAAATAAAAGAAGCCAACTGCATTCAGCAGAAATGAGGATGTTGGAATTTGGTTGGATGCAAATGGAGATGTGGCTGATAAAAGGAAGGTATCTTTGATTGAAAAGAATGAGGCAGGAAGCGAACGTCAGGTCCGTCTTCACATGGTGATATGGCCATGCTGAGGAGATCTTATGATCCCTGATCCTTACGAGCAAAGAAGGCCTGACACTTTTTTCTCTGCCTTTTACAAGAGCAACACTACTTCATTGCTTTTAGCGCTCGTAGGAACAGTTGGTTCTTTTTTCAAACCTCGTGTCAACTGACTATGACGTAAGATTAATTTAGGATGGGTATGGAACCCTGCAAATTGTGAAGGCTTGAGAGGATTTAGACCATTGCAAAAGGCCACATTAACCCGCTGAAACATTATATTAACTTGGCTACATTTCAAGAGTAAATGATTGGGATGCTCTTACATTTGCGTACGAGAGGCTTGTTTTCATGAATGTAGTTTCTAAAAATCCATAACGATTGGCAATTCTGCAGTTATAACGGATTCAACATGAAATTTCGTCTTACGGACACTGTCAAATCAGCTATGTAATCGTTGGGAAATATGGTCAAAATACTGCCAACAAAAAATTTGCTTTTCATAGGAGTAGCAAGCAACATGAAAAAATTCGAAAAAATTAAAATGAACTCTTGGTTGGCATTAGAAAAGAAAACTCGATAAAAAAGGAGTCACGACTTACACATGGTCAGCTATTTGCCTATCAGAAATCAGGCGCGACTGTTGATACTGGTCTATTTTCTTCTTATGCTCGAGGTCCTTCCTTTCGAACTCAACTATCGCGTTCTCCAGTCCATTTATCTGAAAATTATGTCATCGTCAGTCAATAACGCCACTGAGAAACATTCGCTTAGCATTGATCAATCTCCACATAGAGATGCATCACGCAATCGACCTTTATTAAAGAATCTAATGGTTTCTAGAATGCATATTGGCACTGAATCAAAAGGAGGAGGTAAGAAAGCCAAGCGATTCCTTAAACCCAACAAGGAAATGCTTGACATGATGAAAGGTATACATGAGGCCGTAAATCGGAAGCTCTCACCTTGTGACTGCCATCTATTAAAAACATATAGGAAGAGTGTGAGGGCCAAGGCATGGTCCGGAAAAAGTTTTCGTGCAACAAAGTTCTGTCTCACACCAAATACTGGCCCACCCAGACTTTAGTATGTGCTTTTCAGATATCAATCAGGTATCGGAGGATGAAGTCCTCGGCGTCAATTATTTCCTATTTGAGAAGGGTCCTTGCATTTGACTACTTCAGAATCGAAATGGAGTAGCGAATGCGCATTTGGTTGACTTATCGTTTCAGCCATGAACAAGTCAGTGCTTTATCCTCCCAAATGAGTCTGGTATCAGTTACCCGACCCCGAAAATATAGAAGGCTTGGGCCCGTTCGAATATCGACTCCGTATTCGACCAATACCATCTCCACCTAGATATCAACAATGAACAAACAGTTTCCGCTAAAAAGGTCGAAAGGCATCAAGCAACAAAAAATTCGCATAACTCGACGCCGCAAGAAATAGGGTGGCGGTATATCATCCCCAATTCACACGGCAATGGTTCCGCGGTGACCAACGTAACATTCCTTTCAAAATTCAAAAGCAGGAACGTTTCAGTCAAAATTAAAAAGCAAGAACGTTCCAGTTTTTCCAAACTTTTCCCTCCATCCATTTTCCTCGAAGAATATTGGGAATGACTGCCGAGCTAACAAATATCAAGGCCATTGGCCGAATAATCCATGTTTCCGGATTCAAATGCTTCTTTGATAAATAAGTACAAATGTAATGCTGCTCACAGACTACCTGTGAGATTACATTGAACCTCAGAACTACGCTATGAATGAGTATTCCATTGGCGGAGACGACTATTTGAACAGAAATAAATGTCCTGAGAAAGGGGTAAAGGCGCTATGTTCGGCTCTGTTTGTTGGACACATCAAGTAAGCACATCTTTAGGAAGTAATTTTCAACGTTTTATGAGCAGTTCTAGCAACCGACACAGTTGAAGCAGAGCTGGGATTGCAGTCAGCAGGTTTTATCCTCGGACCAACTGATGAAACCACATTCAAAGATTTTTCGCCTTAGTGAGGAAAATAATACAGCAAGGGTCAGGCGACGGCCGAAAAGAATGGACTATTTGCTACCTAGGCATTATACTGGTAAAGGCCCACTCCGTGGAGTGTATAAATGAATAAATAAACGAAGTAATTAAATGGTTGACAGAATGAAGACAATAAAAGCAAAGAAAATACTGTGTTTCACAAACCACTCACCTTGGCATTAGTATCGTGAAAGTAGGATGCAAGATAGCTGATATACTCGGGTTCGATTTCTTCAAGCGATGCAATACGCGTAAGTACTTTGTTTGAATCCAGGTCATTGATATTGACTATAGCGACTGCAAAACTATTCCATCGTAATGTGTGCTCAGTGCTGGTTCTATCATATAATGCCTACTTTTCTTCTTGGGTTTCCTTTCTTTCTCAGACTTGGAATTAGTTGAAGAATGTTGCTCACCCGTAGATTCCTCGTGGGCAAGCTAAACTTGGTAACCTTTGAATACGAGGAAATCAAGTTAAAAGTATGTCATATCTACCTCAGAAACGAACTGTTGACTGATAGTTGCTTCTTCTTCTTTTTTCGCCTTGGTTTTCTTTTTCTTTTTTCCTGAATAAATGTAAAGTTGAATTATACCCTCATACAAGATTTGACACCTTCTATATCGATGACCCTTTTATTTTAACAGATTGTGTTAGTCACACTACAAAAATCTGCTCGAAAATCAATCTGTAAAAAACAATGATTGTGGTTTGTGCTATGAACGATTCCCAAGAGAAAGTCCTGCTCAATTACGAGGTGAAGTTGTGGCCCACGAAAAATCAACGAAGCCTATGATAACCTGGTGTGACTGAGAGACTGAGTGAGAAATTATTCTTTCATCCAGATCTCGTAGTTGTTTCCAGTTCTCTTTTTATATTAAGACCTCCAATGTCCTGTGTGAAAAAAGCATAACTAAGCTATCGGGAGACAACGAAGAGATCTCAATCATTAATCGAACCATAAACGCTGCAGAGGAATATAATATGCTATTTGTCAATCGTTGATTGGTCGGCACTGCAGGAGCCACTCCAAGCTTCGAACAGTCGGACGTCCTCTAGATAGGTTTCAGGAACGGTAACGTTTTAGGAGCACTTTAAGTAACTTTTTCTCCTAGTGAGTCATCAAGTTAGCTCTCCAATCTTGCCCAATTCTTACCTCGTCAAATGAGCTCTCACCAAAAGAAAACATGGTAGCAGTCAATCGCAGACAGTCTGACAAAAAAGTGACGAATGTATCCATCCCCTGACTCCTCTGATAATCTAATAGCTTTACAATTCTGTCACTTTTTTTACTTGACATCACATTTGTGTATTGTCATAAAAAGCTCGTTGTAACGAAAGCTGGGTAAGTTACGAGATTTTGATTAAATACACCCAAAAGATATCAAGACAATCAATGAATTTTGAAACAGGATTTGAAAAAGTCGAACAAGCAGGAAAATGAAAACTAAAAGTGACAGACAAATACCGCCCTACCTGGAGATATTTACGTATGCTCTCATAAGCATAAAGAGATATTAAGAATGGATATTCAAAAAAAATTGCCTGCTTCTTAAAAACTAACTAAAAACTAGGACAAACAAGAAACTAAGGACAAGTGAATGCTAACCTTCGGAAATCGAGGTCTGCTCTTGACGGTTCTCCTTATTTTCTTCGGAAGCAGGTTCGTTAGGTGCGATCATTTCCTCCATAGTATTTGCTGCTGGCTCCGCATTCAGCTTTTCTATCTCAGACGCGACGACAGCATTCTTGAATTAGAAAATGATAAAAGGATAAAGTCTATTGGCATTAATCAATTCCTTCTAAAGGATGCGCTCCCGCCTTCGACTTCCATTCAGAATCGTGATGGTGTAATGAATGCGTAATGGCCTATACAATGACTAACGGTGGCCAGCCGAAGTACAAGTTAGTATTTTATCTTTCCAGACAAGTCTTAACCGACCACAGAGGGTTGGAAGGCTTGGTTGGATTGAGCGGAATCGGTCGGAGACTTGAACCCGCGACCGTGCGTGTGATATAGAGCATCACTTGCCACTACATCACCATCGCATGCTTCAGGCACTTTCATTATTTTAATGAATTCCTTGATTACAGGGACTCCCGTAATAAAGACTGTGATGACGGCAAAGCATGGAAAAAAGGAAAAGCCGACCTCAGAGAGGTAAAACGACTGGGAAGATGAGAAGGTATTGTACGTCCCCGCTAATTTACGCAGCCTGTCGCAGTTCCCCCTCTATGGCACACACAGACATACATGTATAACCTCATCAAAGCTCAATGCTACAAAAGCCGTGCTCGCTCGTTCATATCTCTCTAGATATGATCGAGAGAGCATGGCTCTGTAGCCTCTGCATTAACAGTTGCTATTCTTCGATTCTCATTGTTTTGGCTATCTCGCTTGAAAACGAATCGAATGGATTTCAATAAATCTATTGACAAGTTGATTTGACTCAGCCGGGTTTATTTATAGGATGCTTTTGTTTGTTGTTCACTATTCTTTCTTTGATGGTCATACTATATTCCTGTATTCATATGCTTACAGAAAGTCCGTTAAGAAATAAATGCGTTCCTTTTCGGTGGCAATTTTACATGATTTTGAACGAAGTAACGGCGGCTCACCTTTTCCTTTTTAGAGTGCTTCTTCATCTTTAGTTCCGGAGGAGATCCATTTGTCGAGACGGATGTCGATACAGGAACATTTTCGACTGGCTCGGCCACCGAATCGCCACCAGCTACCGCCAGATCCACGTCTGCATCAGCCTCCTGCCTCACCTGAACATTGCTCATAGATAAATTCCACAAACAGTACTGGTTACCAACGGGTGGTGAGAAGATGTACTGTTGTGCGGTCACTTGTACTTGGTGATATCTGATATCATTTTCTACAAAATAAAACAACAAAGGTGTTGTTGCCATAACGAAGTCGTAGTAAAAATGATACAGCTTCTACTCCAATTCAAAGAGCTGCCGAACAAATGAAAGTCGTCACTTTTCCTGTTCAGCCTTCATTTAATCGATCAACTAAATGCCATGATTGGCTAATAGGAGCTGCACTGGCCGAAGCAGCTTTCCAAAAGCAAAAAGTTTCACGCTGCTAAATCTCAGTTAGGAATCCTCAGCCACCGCTCTCATCGTTTAATGTTTCCAGACAACGCTCAGCAACATGATCGTGTATTGTACAAATAGAGCCATGCTATTAGAGCCGAAAAGCAACTCGTACAGTCTTTCGCTGAAACCACGGGCAACCAGGTTTGCAAGCAAACCAGTGCAACTAATCCGAGTGGATTCATACCGCAATCTGAGCGAAAACGATTCAAATCAAATTTATTTATTTTTTATTCGGTCACTGGCCACTCATTTAGAAACAATGCAATATTTGAGAGGAAAGATTTTGTAGTACGTACCTCAGCCTTCTTTTCCCGTCCTTCTTTCTTTTTCGGTATTTTAACCTTTGTCTTGTGTTTTTCACGATCTTGATTGAGAAGTTTACGAGCATTTTCACCAAATGCCTGAAAATCAAAAAACTTGTGGGAAGTTTAACTATGAATCATTGCTTCTATGGTGCAAAAACCTTTTCGAAATCCCTTTCGTCATCCGTGCCACTGAACAAATAAAAAATGACGGCAATGACACCAGCAACAACCGCCAAAATGCATGCAAGAGTGAACGGATCCAACATCGTTGATATTTTATCGGTTAATATTTAAGACAGCTGTTGACAGCGAATATCCTGATAAAAATTGTGTTACCAATACGGACACATGAATAAAACGAATGCAAAAGAATAAACCAAACGAAGAGAACCTCTGAAAAGAGCTGGAGGACTTTCTTATGTAGCACTGACCGGCAACGAAAAGAGAAGAAAGTAAAATGTAAAAGGCAAACCGTGGATGCATGATTGACGTAAAGATAAAGACACGGGAGTGGCACATACGTGAGATAACAAATGGAAAACATGGCTGAATATGAGCCGAAAACGTGGTGGGTCGGTCCTGGTTCGGCATTTCCCACCATTTTATCAGTCATTCATCACAGCGCCCCTCCCATGGCCGTAAGAAGAGAGAGATCAATCAATCTGTTGTTTCAATAATGCAAAACCGACAGTTTTCAGCGACACGCGGAAACGTCCGCATCGTAGCCGTCCACGCGGCGCCGCGCAAAGCGGCAAGCGACGTCGCGTTCCGACATGTCGACGCTTTGCTGTGGAAGTGAAGATTCGCGGAATAAAGCAGTCAGAAGCTAGAGGTAACTTATTAGTAGGTACTTATTAACAACCTTAAGATCACGGGTACTTACTTAGTAACATTTATGCACAAATATGTTGTGGCAGAACTGTCCCCTGCGTTTTGTAAAACAATTTCAATAAGAATGGGGGGAAATGACGGCTGGTGATACGCCCAAACATAGAGTTCCGCATAGCGAAGGATATTCGGGCGATGTTTGAAACTAACCTTTACAAGCATCGAGTTCTTAATTCCCGGAAATCATGGGTCAATCACAACTTCCAACCGATTCACTTCCATTTTGCTTCAATTTCTTATACCCGAAATGATAAAAGATATAAATATAAAACTTTCGATCGATGAATCAATTGATTCTTTGGCATGATATTTGATTTGCATTCGGCTCCTAAAATTAGCTGAGTGCATATTTGATTTGTTCAAAGGCACCGTTCACAACTAAAATAGTTTATAAAAACGAAAATTCAGTACGGGCACTTGGCTCCTACAGTAACCGTCTAGGCTCCCCGCCATGTAATAGCCGAGTGCCGAACTGAATTTTCGTTTCAGTAAATGGTTTCTGAGCTTCCTCCCTAGGATGAAGGATAACCCCTGACTGCCACAGTTTTCCTTTGAATGACCACGGAGCAGTATTCTGAAGCCTACACGGGCTCCTATAGACACGTCTCATTCTCCTTAGAACATTACCCTAACTATATATTATCGGCAAATGTCCGCCTGTTTGTCTGTTTGTACTATGTCTGTCTGTTTGCAGCCATTTTATATGGCGCCTTCTGGAAACCGAAGTGGAGCAGTTAGGCCAGATTGGGACAAGTGGGGAATGAGCAGAGCAAATTAGTCCGAATTAACAATTTAGCGCAAGCGATAGAAAAAAGAAGGCAGGTGGCATGTGCAGACTCCGTCCACTGGGACTCCGTCCGCTGGGGGCGGGAAATTTGTTAATTTGGACCAACCTGGATTTGGAGCATTCAAACTTGGTAGAGATGGAGGTAGCAAGATAGAAAATTCAATGGCAGGTGGCAGGATGGGGAATACGAGGTTAACAATCGTGTCTAAAGGCTTTTTTAGATTGTGTGGCTTTAACTCACTACTTGGCTCCCTTCAGGCATAACCTTCATGTGTAGAAGGGATACAGTGTCCCGGTAGGGTATCCCGCTGTGGGGACCTATTGTGTAGGTGACCGCTCGATCGCAATTGTTTCATTTGGTCGTACAGTGTTTTAACTCTAACAAAGTTGAGGAGATGGGCCGGGATTGAGGATGTAAACGTAACGATCGACAATAGCAACCGATTCTGATCAGTGTAAGTTTGTACTACGCGATGTAGGGAATCGTGGTGTTAGTCTCAGGGAGGCATTCAAACTTAACATATGAAGGTGGGGTATACTCGGACGATCCAACTGTTGTACTAAATCCACTTACTATCTGTAGAGAGTTCTATTCTTCATCCAGTTGAAGAGGCCTTCGCCCTCTTGCCGCATCAGTGCAGACGTCCTTGGAATTGAAGACTACTGTGGAACTTCTGCGCTTACATGCTTATCACGATTTCGCGTAAAATTTTACCACACAAATTCATTGGCCGACGAGATCATCGATGACGTATGCAGATAAATGATATCAGGGCAAATTATTATTATTTCATCCCCGGTGAACTGCAGGATTCCTCAGTAGGAGGTAAACGAGAAAGTAAATGATTTCGAGACCCTTCTGTGATTTTTCAAATGTCACGGCTTAGATATGGATGTATAAACGAGTGGAATAGGGCTTTAACGGTTCTCTCCATTTTGTTGGGAGAGGGTGGTACACTATGATGCTAAAACGGTTTCGCTTCAGGTTTTTTCAAAGAACTTAATTTGTCGGAAGCCAAGAGGCGCGCACGGTATCGTGCGCAGGCCAACTGGCTATATAGAAAAAACCATAAAATTACATAAACCATAAAACAAGTTCATTGTAGAGAAAAACCACCTTTCTAGCTATCGGCAGTGCTTTTTGCACATACTAAGTTTTCGTTCCACTACAAATCTACTCCGAATCTTCTAGCTTCCATAGGTAAGAGAATCTCATTTCCTACGGTAGGATAAGGGGATGGATTAATGTCTTGGTAACCATTTATCACATGTCACCTCTCATCAAATGGATCTGACGTCCCGTCGATCAACTATTAGGTCGTGAAGAAAGTTCTTGCGGTTTTTGACGCCCAATTTTCAGATGCTCGCCGCGATGTTATTTGCTATTAGATTCTTTGCAGGTTTATACCATTCTGAAGCGCATTTCTTGCTCTATCC
>UZAF01016316.1:23241-71504 GCA_900617895.1 Haemonchus placei | reverse complement strand
CCTGATTTTTATGTTTTCGGACTTCGTCTATAAACTGACACTACGTTGTTCCTTTGATTCAAAATTAATGTTGGTTTTAATGTATTGGCAAAACCTCCCAATAATCACTCCAGTATCTCCTCTGCACAACCCTTACCTGCCGCAAAAAAAAAAAATAAAAAGTTGGTAAGAGGCACGGCGGAGTAGAAAAGAACAGCGCTGGAACCCTGTTTGCAAGGGAGCGGTCTGAGAAACACTGTTCGTAACGAAGTCTTTGCAGACTCGTTTTTCCTTTCCTTTCTCAGCCAACTCTCCCAATATAGGTGAGTACAAATCTCGGCGATTTTTAAGGAACAGGACTCCAACCTGAAGACAAGTTCACTTCTCTTAAAGGGAGCATCAAAATAGCTATAAGAGAGATAGAAAGGGGATATTTCTATGATTTAATAAAATTGTGATGTCGTTTCCTGTTCAGAAATTCCTAGATCGATTCTTTCAATGCCAGGACTACGTTGGTTCTCTTGCATACGAACCACGCTATTTGTGACATAGGCTCCTCATTGTCTAGTAGAAATTATTTATTGAGACAATCCATCAATAATGGTAACGCAAGTTATTGGTTTCTAGTAATTGAACCACTTCTCTAACTTCTTAGATGCAATATGATGTTTGTCGCTTGTGGTCCTCCGTTGAACACGTATAATTCGGTTTCGTGAAAAAGAAGTAGAAGTCGCGATCGTCCGCCCGAGTCCTGGGAACTGTATTATTAGGGCTATTAGGGCTTATTTTATTAGGCTACCGAGGAGTGGACGACTTCGGTCGAAAGGGGTTTTTAAAATTGTAGTTCTAACGTTTGAAAGCTCGTGGAAAAACCCCTAGAAGTTGCTGAGCTAACGGGCGGAGAAACACCAAGATCCTTTTCATGTAGTTGAATTATGACTAAGAGGATAGATAAGAATAAGAACTGCATGGTAATTATCAGGTACGCACGACCGACCTCTGCCTCAAGCACGATAATTATGAGTTCTTTCTGACGCCTTGGGGAAGCCATGAAACCAGTTCTTGAAGGGTACTGACTCATAACTACTGAGATTCTAAATTTTCGCGTAGGCAGTGAACTGAGGGGCCTACAGTAGTTTCATGGAGGCAGGGGATCAGGTTTCAAAAATAAAGAAATGGAGAGCATTCGCAGCACTGTCTTCGCGAAAAGAGTCAGAAGATAGTCTACAGGAGTGGTGTAAAATAAACGGAATTCGATCATGTGCTCTTCTCTTCACTCCCTGGCAAGATCTAGGTCCGCAGCACAGACGTCTTCAACAGACAACACAACGGAGGATCTGATAGTGGAAGCGGCACTGAGCTGAAAAAGAAGATCTCAATGGACGATGCTGTAGGCTTGTTTCCAAATCCTGTAGGACCTATCAAATTTAAAGTAAGGCTGTGAAGGTTATCCTGCTATGTTCAACGAAAACGCTGGGTGAGGCTCACAGTGAATGCGAGGAGAAAAAATGGTCTCGGAAGGATGAAGTTTAGCGAGTTATACGGCAAAGTCAAGCCACCTGCAGGTGTCGAAAAAAGACGTGAGCTCCGAAACATCTAGTGCCCGCAGAAGTTGCGAGAGGTTCGTCAAGGCTAAGTTTACTGAAGTGGGCCATTTATTAGAGAAGCTCGAGCGTCGAGAAGGGAAGAAGGTCCCCTTCCGGCTGCTCAGACAAATATCTGAACCAGAATCGTAAAACTGATCCCGATCATTTGGGAGATTATCTTCTTGTCCGCCTTCTTGTCCTAAGGTTTATAACGGATGCCATCTCCCTAGCTATATGTACGCTAATGAGGAAGAATTGTTGAAACCGTAGACCCCGCTCCTTGGCATTCCTTGGTCTGAAGAATGCCTTCGACAGGTCAGCCCTCAGAAAAACGCTTAGAGAACGAAATGTTTCGAAACTCCCTATCTTACTGGACAAGGTAATTCAGCATAGCTCCAACGCGGTCATAAGCCCTTCGGCTTAACTATTGCTGCGATGAGTGAACTCTGGCTGAACATGAACTTAGTTTCACAGAATGTATGGAGAGAAACCAAGATGATGGCGAGAAAGTCGTAGAAAGAGTATAAGAGTTCCGTTGTCTAGGGGATGATCTAGTAATTGATGACAGCATGGACAACACTATAGAGGCCTGGATTTTCGCCATATGGGCGAAGTTGAAAGAGTCCCCTTTCATCCTTCAAGAGAAAGGATATGATGAAGGCAATGGAGTTCGAGGCTCAATGAACGTGATCAAAAGGGAGCTATACGCATCTGAAGTATCGGCCGAACATGCCGTAGTTCCAATGCGAGAACCGTGGACCATGCGACGGTAGGATTCAACGCTAAGGGAACACAATCCTATCGAAGTTGTTTTCGTGAGCTCCAGCTCGCCTTCTTGAGTATTGCAAAGCTATCAACCGCTCTTTCCACTGCTTCAGTACCTACCAAAAGCTATAAATACCAATATATATGTAAGTGCCAACGTTTCACAATATGTGCGAAAAATTCTTTGTAAAACACGGCCGGCGATCTGGTGGATAGATCGGAATTAGTGGGGAGTTGTACAATAAATGTTTGCCCCTTAATTTTTCGTCCGCCGGTTATGCTATTCGGTTAGACCTTCATCTGAAATACTCAACTAGCTGAGCTTTTTCTGTGGACTCGGAAACATCCTCCTTCGTCCTGCTCGTTTTTGCTCCTCTCCAAGATTTGTGGTCTTTTAGAAGTGTTTATCGCACGCAGCTTAACCTTTGCGAGTGAAAGCCACATGCTTTTTTTTCGCCTGAACTATCCTGTCGTATTACATGTTTACATAATGACGAAGTGTTATTCGTCTTCTTTGCACTTGGTTGTACCGTAAGTTTCGCGTGACCTGATGTGTAGTGAGTGGATTGATAGGTGAGCATCAAGGGAGGAATAGCAATTATCACTAAATCCAAGATATCTTCCCCAGCACTAAGTAACCCCTGTGAAGTGTGCTTTCCACTAATAGTCGTGGAAGCCCCAAGCTTACCGCTCTTTTCTGAAGGCACCTCATTCCCAAGGCGATGAATGAATGTCTTTACCTAACGACTTTCCGATGTTAAGGTCATACGAGTCAAAAAAGGTTTTGTAGCAAATAAAAAGTGGTCTTCACCCTTTGCCTGTTCAGAATACTATAAATGTTGACATTTAAAGAAATTAATTAAGTTAAGGGGGATAAATCAAAGTCCAACTTCCGTTCCGCACGTGCCCTAGACTGAAGTAAAACTGGACAATAATCTCTCTTCGTGCTCATCTGTAGGGTAAGGGAAAACAAAAGAATAAAGCTCGTTATATATAATATAATAATATAACAAGTTAAAATTCAAAGAATGCAAAAGGAATATAAAGGTGGTTGTAACGAAAATTGCCACACTGTATTTTGTGTACTATTAGTGTATTTTAAGTTGCTGTGGTATTGATGTATTTCATTGCTTATAATATTGCTAAGCGTATAACATATCATTTTATTGAACTTATCTGAATAACTAGTGAAAAGGAAGGCTAATTATATGTATACATGAAGAAAGTTAACTTAATAACTTTACAACAAAAAAATCTAAGTACAAGGTGAAGGGCCATTTGGCTCAGATGCCATGCCTATCAGAACAATGCTGCATGTTTCAATTAGCCTTCCAATTTTTTCGTCCTTGGACTGTAACTGTTCACAAAACAAATGAGCTATATTACGAGCATCTGTGGAGCTGTCGCTATCGCTTCTGGATGTCATGAGTTCGGACACCAGCGAACGATCATCATAAGGAGACCATTAATATTATTGCCCAGTGCTGCCTACTTCTTACATAGTACCTGACGAATCGCTCGACTTACGCCAAGTTCCCCTTCTATCTGTGGCAAAGCCGAAATGCCCTGCTGTAGCGCCGATTTGCTTCTGTAACTAATGACACGAATGTGGTTGAATATTTTCTGAAAGAGAATGCTTGGATTCGGTTGAAACTTTGAAACTTGACTTTCAAGGAGGAAAGAGGGAGGGGGGGGGGGGGGCGGCATGAGCAGAACGTCTTCCTTTCCTTCTTCAGGGTTGTACTCAATATGACGCAACACAATTTCTTTTTTCTCAACATTAAGTTTAATGCTCACTTGTTTTCGTCCTATATTAAGTGAGTAACTTCTTAAGTCAGGCGAAGCCTTGAATCCCCGAATGCCATGTACCTACTGAAGTTTTCAGCTGATGATCAGAGGGTGTGGATAATTCTTCCCGAAAATCGCGTCGCTCACGCAGCACCCGACCGCACACAGCCGTCCACTATGAAAGGGAAGTTTTGAGTACTCAGTGGAAGGGTGCTGTATCCGCCGTTTGACCACTGCCGCTCGTCGTGCTTGTCCGGGGAGGAACACCGCCACCCATGATTCCTTTCGCTTCTTATCTTGTTTGATAAAAACCGCTACTCCAGATTTGCAGGTTTTTGGTGGTCGGATAAATTTTGTGCAATCTGATACCGGAATGAAGAGAATCGTGACCTCGTCCGATAGCAAATCTTGATGTGTAGCGATCACAATCAAATAGCAGGAAACAAACCTATTTTCATATGGTAGAGGCTCCCCTACTTTGTCTTTACCACAAATTTTGTCCTTTTTTGTATTTCTAATATACAATACAAACTTATTGCATATAACTACATCGTCAACCCTGCATCGTAAATACGAGAGGATCAGGAGATGAATAGCTCTCGCTTTCTAACATTAAGATCGGTTACCAGCTCCTATCATGATTTTTGCTATTCATTATCTTCGATTTAGTCATACTCAACATAATACAGTGCAGTAGCGAAGCTTCATCGTTAACAGTGGAAAGAGGATCAGATATAGTGGCCCATCATCTCATCGTCAATTATCACTTGTTATCATTCCCTTTCCCTAAATTTTACCAAACATCCACACTGCTCATCTGCAATATGTGGCTGCAAAAGCTCAGCCCCATATTGTAGCAGAAGCACTGGCTCTTGTCTTCTGGGACTCCTTAACAGCTCCCATCAGTTGTTATCTTTTACTGTCACCTACTATCGGTACTTTTACCCTTTCGTAATTGTACACGTACACATACAGACTCAGCCGTGTAAAGGGTGTGATATTGAAGGAGTTTCTTCAATTTTTCGTCCTTGAGAATGACTGGTCAACCTCATCTCGGGTTAACCCAAGTCACAATTCCAGATCTTCGAGCATTTTCGAAGAACCTCATACTGTCTTCATCGGAAGAATTTGCGTTCAAAAACTTCATTTTCGTTTTCGTTAGCATTCGGGTACTCCATTTCTTCAGTTTGGCTAAATTCTGATAGCGGAACCTTAGAGGATAACTGACATAGACTTGTTCTAATACCGTTTATCAGTCGAATTTCTGCTATGGATATTTTCTGAGGAGCTATTAGAAAAACTCCGATTGCTATCTATGTTAATCGCACCCATAAGTGACTGTGAGATGTATGTGAACGCTTATTTCTGAAAGCAAAATGTTGTTATATTCAAAAGACTAACAGGAGACAGGGAACAGTGGTTGTTGTAATAAATGCTCTGTGTGAACACATACTGAGCCAACGATCTGCTACTAATTTCGATCTTTGTGGACAAACATCGTTCCACAATACCAAATCCTTCACTCTCCTGGAATCTCCTCGTCTTGAAGATTTAGGCTTATAGATTTTCGCATCTCAGAAAAGAGATAGGCCCTACTGTCTCAGAACTAAGCTGAACCTTTCACTATTCTCCTCTAGAATTTGGAAGGATGCTCGGAGTTTGCCGACAAGAAGAGCTGATTTTCTCACACGTACGAATAGAAGAGTTTAATAGGCCTTTACTTTGTTAAGATAGAGGATGAAGTCCTTTACTTTAGTCGATCCAGTTTTGGGTTAGAAAGAAACGTTTGCAAATTCCAACAGCTATGCGCACTTTTAACGTTTTTAATTCTTTTTGTTGCGTTTGCTAAGGTATCAGATCTATGGATTTTCAAGGATCAAGATTAATTCTATCAGATACTTTCCAGACGCGCCTTCCTCACTGTGATCAGCGCTCCGTTTCGTTTCATATTGTCCAAATTCAAACTACTGTTCGTGATTGCCTGCTACTCATTGTTCGGAGCGTGGCTGTTTATGACACTCGAGGTTGATGCCTTTCCACTTTTTTTCCTCTCACCCCCAAGCTTTTATTTTTTCATATTTTAGGTGCCAACTGACTTGGCTGCCAAACAGGATGCCTACCATGCCCGTCTTATAGCCAGAGATATAATGATTCTCAAGCATGTTTTTATAAATAAACTTATACAAAGCATACGAACATATGCTGTTTTAGATAGTTTCGAGTCCTCTACTTATTACAGTTTGCGAGCAATCCATCAAAACAATAAAGAAGATCGTGAGGAGAAGTGGAAGGAATCGATTCTGACATTTGAAAGTGATCTCGGTCTTGAAGAACCTTCTCTGGAAAGTGCATGGACATTCTGGATGGCTTTTCTCTATGCCGGCACTATTTACACAACTATTGGTAGGTCATCTACAACCACTCATTAGTTTACTTCCAACTTTTCGCAATCATCTAGCGAACTAGTAACCAACGTGGTGGCTTTCACGTTGTCGCTATTGTGACTAACATTTTCGCGACTATCTATTTGCATAGTGAGACCTTGCGGCAGGAAACCGTGGGCTATACTGTTTCAGGGTACGGTAATATTGCGTGTACCACAACCGCAGGTAAAGTAGCGACGATGATCTATTCGATGTTTGGTATTCCTATTATGCTATTAATTCTCAACGATCTCGGCTCATTGCTACTTGTTTGGGTAAAGCATATTGCCAGCTTCTCAAGTGATTTCCTTCTATTTCTAGGTATGTTAACTAGTAGGACTTCCCCTCTTACTTACTGTTCGATTTTGCACCCTTTACATGTTCACTGCTCTTTGTTAAGGTGTCCGAGCAGGAATCGTTGGCCTGAAGGAGGGCTCGAAGGAACGCCTACGATACGTCTCAATGAGCAAGAAACTATCTTCCCTCGGGCTCAATAGCAACGTGTCTCTTGCAAGTTTAGTTGCGGTATGGACATTCTTTATCAAAATCCCTAGTAAGAAAAGTTCGATAGTCCTCACTTCCGGCCACTAGTACAGTATCGCTGTTACCATCCGAAACACAATAGAGACATCAGTAGTAGTTTAATTTTAGCCCGAGGAACATAACGATGACGCCATCGAAGAGTCATCACCCGACCCTCCAGTTCTGTCGGCTATTTGTGGTGGGTGTTCCCGTAATGTGTATGTATTTCTATCCAATACGATGTATAATACAACGTTAGAAACGAAACCCATGGCATCACTGCGACATCATCAAGCACTGTAGTGACCACAGTCAAGTCCCTTTAAGACACAGTTCACGTTAAAAATGATTTCAGATATTTCTCCCTGTTACCCCCAGGTAGAGTAGGAAATACTGTTTTGTGAAAAACACTCAAGATAGGACGTAATGAAGGCCTTCGCAACGGGTGCGCTTCGTTGCTCGTGTCCGTCGAATCTAGGTCACGCGGCAGCCGTCGCACGCGGCGAGTCGGCCCGCGATATTTGACAAACGTCGCAATTGTCACTGGGGCGTACGCTTTGCGTTTGGTCCACGGCAGTCAGTTCAAGAAGAAGATAACACAGACAAATGCATATCATTTGCTCCAATGACACTTGGAGGTACTGCAATGTCATCTCGAGACCTCAGTGTGATGCGCCGTGCGNTTTTTTTTTTTTTGAACAATACTTCGATTTTCGCGTTTTCTTCACCATTGCTCTGTTCTGGACTATCATTTTCATCACTTGTCTGATATCAGATAACGTAAAATTGTGGTGAACTGTGCTTTCAACTATGAACCGTATTGACAAAGATGCTTTAACCATTAAGCTCAGCCACTTCAGCGTCTGAAGGTGCTTGAGAGCTCGGGAAGCAATTGAATTCACTAAAACGTAAATTTCTATGACCTACCCTAACAGTGAAAAAGGTGTGTTTGGTGGTGGTTTTAGGTCTGGGAAAAGGCCCTTCAAGCCGAATGATCGCCTCTTGTAATAGATGGATAAGGCTACAGAAATTAGAAAGTTCTAGCGCGAATCTGTCGCTGAGAAGATTGTAAACCAGGCATCAGTCATATCATGTCCGAAAGAAATATCATAAAATGTTCCGCTTTCCGCAGAATTCCAACTCTTGGAATTCTTGAATACAGAAGCGACCACGACGACCACCCTTTCACTGAAGTTTTTTCAAACGTCTTCAGTCATAGCGACGTCTTTCTTTTTGTGTTTTGTTTCTTTTTGTGGCAGGAAACCACGATTCTTCTCAATTACTGGATGAGTGTAGCTTTGTATTTTAAATTTTAAGGCGTAGTTCAAGATGGAAGTGGCTGCTGAGACATACAGCTAGAACAAATTTTCCTCCTATTCCGGAGCATGTTACAGGGGGCGTTGTCGAAGGCAGCCTAGAGGGAGCATAGTGAAGGCTCAAAGGTCTGCGGTCCTGGTGACATACCCCGAGTGGATGTGTTTGATCGCCTTCGAGAGGCTGCACTATTCGCAGTGAAGCATATATGTAAAGGATGTGAAAGCTGATCTTCTAAGACGTGCAGTGGTCACATTCATAGTAATGACGCTGACCTCGACCCCGGCCTTCTGAGCTGGCTCTGACCTATTCAGCGCCTCTTCAGTGCATTCGAAATGGAACAGAACTTGGGTTTGTGAGCGTCAAATTTAAATAAGTCACATGACCATCGATAGAGCAGCACAAAATTGAAGATTCTAGCATCTATTCTAACTCTCAACACTGAATTCAAAAAAAGCCAACAACAAAGAAGCTCTGTGAGAAACAAGGTCATAGACAGCGGAAAATACTAAACAGCCAGTGGAAAACCTCTGATCATTCAAAATGCAAAATAGGGCCAGATAAAGCAAGCGTTTCAGAACACAAGAATAACCCAGAAGAGCGAAAGCTATCAATTCGTGAAATATCAATCGGCGACCGATGTAGCCGTCGGCATTCTGAGTAGATGCACGTTTCGGCTGAGGTCGTTGACCAGCATGACCGTTGTCGCATGGTACTACGAATGGAAGCACCTGTGACTCACTGCAATGGCGGAAAACTAATTTCGGCGGTAGGGATGCTGCAGCCGACTTTTGATGCAATTCCACCCGACGTAAAGCACGTCCAAACACCCATTCTGTCGTCATGACGTCGTCTAATGTTCAAGTTAGCAATCGAATTCATTATCTGCCGAAATAGGAAATTATTTAATTTACAAATTTGCGCAACACTTCTATTTTCCAACCTATAGCCGGCCTATGACTAGATATCATTCCATAACTTTAGTAGGAGTTTTAACTTCAGGATATCATAATCACTACTACATCTGACTACCTGTTCATTTGTGCGTCTATCAGAGAAGTCGTATTTCTTAAAATTATTTTCTACGCGCAATTCGTTCGTTGGTACAGAACCACACACTGGCGCACAGATATTTATCCCTCAAACTTGGGTAATTAAACCTTTCAACAACACGGGTAAACAATCAAGTAAAAACAACCATGACATATGAGGAACAAGGCACTGACATAAATAACAATCAGACAATTATTAGCGTTCTAAGCTAATGCGCATAAAGCGGCGAACGAAGGTAAAGAAAAGATGAAGGCGCACAATGGGATGAAGAGATAGAAGTGAAGAGAAGGATTAAGGCGTACAGAGAGGCGAACTGGCGGGAATAAAGAAGAAATGCGCACAACTTTCCTTTCCCCCTTATATTCGGCTCGCTATGTTCTGAAGAGATGGGCTTCCTTGATATCGCACAGTCTTCCGCTGTTTTGAGAGGAGCATCGATGCTGCGAGCACGGCGCTATATTGTGAGAAGTGTATCGGAACTACGAGCACAGCGCATCAGAAGCTGCAACGATCGCGGTGATTGCGCGATATTTCTCATTGGGGAAGCACATAGACTGCCAAGTGATTTTAATTTTTTATTAGAGGAAAGAGTTGTTCGGGGTCTGTTATTATGGAAAAGGACAGTCCATTTGGCTAGGTCGGCTCTCATATATTCGTCGAATAACTTCTATATTTTGGGCAGATGCCAAGTGTCTGTTTATGCACTTTATGTATCTTTATGTTCAGATGTCTTCCACTCAGGTTATGGTCCGAAATTTTGAGGAGAAGTGGTGTATATGGCGTGTTTCCAAATCTCATGCTTGGGATAGTTGGAGGCTGAGAATCAACTGTAGTGAGACTGTCCATTTAGCTAGGTCGACTCTCACATATTCGTTGGATACCTTTTATATTTGGGCAGATGTCGGCACTTCTGCAGTACAACTAATTTGTTGCGAAGTCCATCTATGACGTCGTTGCTCTTTTAGTTTGTTAAAGAAAAGAGACAACTGACGATGATGCAATCTTTCTCTGTGTTCTTCTTGTAAAAAATTCCGTTGCAACCACAGTTGGCATCTGTGCCTAGAGCAGCGGTGACCTGAACGTATACGATGGCTGCTTTCATAGTCCGCCGGCCGGCCGGCGTGCTAGCCGAGGCAGTGCTAGGGGGGAGGAGGGAGGCAGACGATCCGGCAGCCCCTTCGAAGGGCTGTTAACAAAGAGGGGCAAGATCAAAAACCATTTGTACAAGCTCCTGGTTGTTTGGTTTTTGATCTTGCTCTTCTTTGTTTTCAGTCCTTCGACCGCCCGTCTTCCTCCCCCGTAGCACTGCCTCGGCTAGCACGCCGGCCGGCGGATTATGAGAGCAGCCAATGAGCAACTTCTGCTGCCAAAAGACGTTACAGAAAAATAGAGTGCATTGTTTCACGTGAACAATTTTAATATACCTTGAAGGCAAGTTCAACCGAACCACATTACATGATTACCCCCTAACACTTGTGCTTGGTTTTAGCACTGCTAAGCTGTAACAGTTAAGACATTAGCTCGAACGTGGAGCTACGTATATCAGACGTTCAACCATATTCAATCTCGTCTCACGAAGACCGGTGTGAAGGAAATAACCTACAACCTGAACTCGCTTTCTTTTTTGGTTTTCGAAGGAAATCGCGAACTTTGGTTGGAGCCACCTTATTGAGTTCATCCGACGTATCATCGCGTGGCTTCGGAAAGCATCTGGACACAAAGTGCTTCAATGAGAAGCAAAGGAAAACTTTTGATGATGTATTTTCGACGCTTTTGTTGTACAGGTAGTTGTCATGTTATGTACACAAAAAGCGACACTTAGAATTGGAGCGAATACCTATCGGTGGAGCACTCCAATGGATGACAAAAAAAGTTTCTAAAATGGCCAAGTTGTCGTACAAAGGAGGAAGGTGTGCCCATTTCACAAGTTCTCCTTTCGCGATTCCCTTCTCAAAAAAAAAGAAAGCGAGTTCAAGTTGTAAGTTATTTCTTTCACACCGGTCTTCGTGAGACGAAATTGAATGTGGTCGAACGTCTGATAGACGTAGCCCACTTTCGAGCTAATGTCCTGACTATTATAGCTTTGCAAAGCCAAATCCAAGCGCAAGTGTTAGAGGGTAATCATGTAATGTGGTTCGGTTGCACTTGCCTTCAAGGCATATTAAAATTGTTCCAGTGAAACAATGCACTCTATCTTTCTGTGTCGTGCTTTGGCAGCAGAAGTTACTCATCGTATACGTTCAGGTCACCGCTGCTCTAGGCACAGCTGCCAACTACGGTTGCAACGGAATTTTTGACAAGAAGATCACAGAGGAAGATTGCGTCATCGTCGGTTGTCTCTTTTCTTCAACAAACTAATAGCGCAGCGACGTCATAGATAGATTTCGCAATAAATTTTCTGTGCTGCTAAAGTCATGGACTGATTGAAGAGGACCAGTCAATTTTTCTGGTGTATCAATGTAACAGGGCTATGTGCTTCAATCTTTTCTCCAGAGGCAACATCCCCCCCCCCCCCCCACCCCCGCCCCCTTCTTACCCCCTTTTCCATAGCTACACATTTTTTTAAAGATCGACACAGCCCCGTACATTTCCGTTATTTGAAAATGGCTGACGACATTTGCGGCTTGACGTTATTCAGCGATGCTTTTGGGTGAGAGGGGCGGTATTTACATCTATATGGCTCCGTTGTCGGGCACGATCTAGATACAGCGTAATTAGAGCTCCAGTGCACTATAGAAAAAGGCTACACTCACTCATGTTTGCATTCAAAAAGCCAAGGTTTCGATTCCGCAAACCATGCCTTGCAAGGAGTGCAAAAATGGCATCTGTTGAGAGGTTGGTTAATGGAAAAACGAAGTCACAAAAATTATTTTAAGTCTCTGAAGTTACCTGTAGTGAAGCTCGACGTCACAGAGAATGGCGCGTGCTGTGCAAGATCCCGCCCAACTTTTGGGGACAGAATGCAAGGGCCATAGAGGAGTGAACGACCTTGGCCATATGGGGCTCTGAATGCTAGCTTGTTTACTGTAGAGTCCCGAGAAATCTAATGAATTGCAGAATATTTTTTGTGCGTTGCCTTCAGGAGGAAACGTAGAAGGAATAATGACTAGAAAAATAGGGAAGAATGTCTACAACGGAGAAGACTCCAAACGTCAAATAGTGTGGTCGTAGTAGTCAATGGCTGAGGTTTGTTATAAATATTGGTTTATCCCGTGGCTATATGCGGGCGACTTTCAACAGCATTGTAGAGGCTGCATCATTCTTAAAGGCACAGTTCACGATAATTTTGGGTATTCTAGATTATGATGAAAATTGAAAGACAAGATCGAAAATAGTGCGATGAAGGTGAAGAAAATGCGTAAATCGGTTTTTCCAGAGTGAAAAGAAGCTCCGAAAACCTGTTAAAAAGGGGACTGAACGAGAATGCGTTCAGAAAAATAAAGAAGAGTAGGGCTATACGTATGGGTCCTGGTGCGGCTATGGTAAGCAAAAATTCATCCTTTTATAAGCATGAGTTAACAAAAAAACTAGTAACAGCAAAAGTAGCTCACCTTTTTAGCCTCTAAGAGTAGGAAATCGAATAAGGATTGCGGCAGCAAAAAGAATGACAGAGGAAAAAAGAATGGGAGAAAATCACAAAACACCGCCTCGTTACTCGGCGACCAGCTGATTGTGTGTGGGTCCTAGAACGAATAGTTGTAATCTGTATTGTCTCGACACTCGTCTAACGTGACATCGATCGAGGGGCGTTAAAGCCAATCACAGCAGCAACAGGGTTTCCACTATGCCCTAAGCGCCGAGATTGTGGGAGCGAGAGATCCCTTCTGCCACCCATGGGGGCGCTGAGTATTCCTAGAGGAAGAACTCAGTAACCTTTTTATCGTGAACCGTGCCTTTGAGGAACCCATAGCGACAGTGAAAGGCAATTCTAATAGTTTCGGCTTGATGTAGTCAGCTCTTTGCGCAACTTCAACAACTGAAATCTCGTCTAAATACTCCTTCCATGTCATTTCGTCATGGTAATTTCGGACAAACTATATTTTCACAACTTCTGAGGAAACTTATTTTCCTCAAAATCAGTCGAATTTTTCGCTCCGCTCACCACCGATGCACTATTCCCAACCAATACTTCCACGTTTTGGCTCGAAAAGGGTACCCTAAACCTAAACTGAGCTTCAATAGCCTTCTGTTGCGGTAATAGTTAGGTCACAAGAAATTTCATGATTTCCGTCCCACTCTTGGATGTACAGGGTGTCCCAAAATTATTTGCGACGATTTATAGCAATATATTTGAAACTTCTTAACTGCGAAAGACGATGGAATTCCTATGCACGCTAGCTAACACTATGTGCTACAACATGCTAAAGTCGCATTTCAAAATATCCCCCGTGAGCGCGAATAGAAGTCAAAGTTAGCTTTCGACTTGATCGCATGCGGCACGCAGGTATCCTTCTCCATTTCTTCCCAGCCGTCCTCCAGCTTTTGCATTCTAGGACTCCAAACCGGAACTGCAAACTCGTCAGGTCCTCTTCTAATCAGGGACCATTCGTGGGATTCAAGTGAGTCAAGTTCTGGAAAATAGGATGACCACTCCTCTTCACCAATGAAGTCAGGCAGCTGTCGTCGGCACCACTCGCGGGCAAACTTGGCTCTGTTGGCTNGAGTAGCGTCCTGCTGGAAGGGCTATGAGATGTTTCAGAAAACGTAGTCGGATTAATGTTTTATTTACTTCCATTAGTACGCCCTTTGAGCACTAGTCTTGGTCAATTTTCACGCCTGCACCGAAGAAACCTCGAGCGGCTTACCCTTGCCAGTGATTTCCTCGAAAAACATCATTTTACTGTTCTGATACCAACCTTTTTGCGAGATATTACACGCTGGATGTTTCTTTCCGGAACGCGAACGTTTTGGTTGTTGAGGAATGGCTTTAACGTAAAAATTTCTTAATCAGGGAAAACGACGAAGGGTTGCGTGTCACCACTTTCGACTTTCTGCATTTTTGGCCCTGCAGTATCTGTTGAGATTGGAATTGAAGCAAAATTTCTGCATACGACAGGAACGGCAGTGAAGCTCCTGCATGACATTCTTCCATCGCGATAACTCGGATAAGCCGTGCCCGTTGACTTCCTTTGATGGGTAACCCAGTATCCCGATCGATTGGCATACGGACCATTTTAATAGACCTATCTTCAGAAACATTCTACCTTTCTATCTTTCCTGGTTTGTCTCTGATTCAATCTTCTTTTCTATATCATTTAATAGCCTCCTATACGGTTATTAGAGAAATCCCAAAGAATTTCATAACGCCCTTCCACTTCTCGCGCGTCAGTGATTGCAAGTGGCATTGAATGAGCCTCCTCACTCTGAAAGGTAATGGGAGTTCCACATCAGCAACCATGCATATTGCAAGGAAACCTTCTTATGCAACTAATTAATAACAGGCAATGTGAATTTGATAGATTATTTCTACCTTGAAAATTACTGAACTTTGGCGCAAATAATTTTGGGACACCCTGTAAATGTTTGCAAATGGCAACGAATGGTCGTTAACATGAAATGAGCCTCACGGTAATTGGTAGATTGTGAGAGAGCTACTTCTGCAACTAATCGGTAGCACTGTAGAGGCTGCATCATTGAGGTGAAGTCAACAAATATTTCGGCGCTCACAGTTCTTGGACATCCTGTAGAACCCCTCCAGCTGCGCTGCCCCTCTCTGTAGCTTGAACTTGGCGTGTGAGCAGCAAAGAATGATAGAGCTGAAGTTGAAGTTTGTCTTAATCGCAAATGCTCAATTCGGATAGCCGAGATGTTGGCCGATTTATATTCACGGCGAAGTGCATGTTCAGGAGAATAAAGTGGACGCCTTTGCTGTCTAATTATCCAGTTCTAACGATCGAACAGCTCTCCTGTTTCGAAAGCGGAGTGCAGCGGGCGGTGCAGTTTCATCTCCGTCAGCCCGACGGCGTCGTACTTGATCTCCCTACCATTTAGTGGCTTCTTTAGGATCCGGAAGCAAGGGCCCATTTGTATTACTGCTTTTGGCATATAGGTACAGGCGCTGACGTGGGGACGGGTGGGCTCCGGAAAGCTAGACGTTGTATTCCCACGAATTGGCTCAACTGAAAACTCACTCAAAATCTTTAGTCGAATCGTAGCGATTTATTCATCTGAAGATTCGAAGTGAGTGAGTCCTCAGTTGAGCTGATTCGCGGAAGTTTTTGGTATGCATGAAAAATTAGCATTCAAACTTACTACGCTGTAAATGTTGAACTGTAGTGTTATCATCTGCCGTCTGGAAACCTATCATTTTTATACATTTTGCTTCTATTACAAAAACCGTTCATCTCTTGAATCAGATTTTTTCTAGCAACTGTTGCGTGGATAATGTTGGCAGCAGCAGTGTTCTGCATTTGGGAAGAGTGGACATACTTCACAAGCATATACTTCTTTTTCATTTCGTGTAGCACGATAGGTAAGGATTGTATAAACTGAACATCTATCTGCCTGTAGCACACAGTGGCCTGGTCTTAAGGTCTTGGTGACGTGACTCCAGCCCATCCGGAATACATGATCGCCACGTTTGGGGTGGTGATGGTTGGTCTTTCGCTGGTATCCGTCTGCATAGACGTGGTGAAAGAGAAGCTCGAGCTCATGTACATGGCTTTGCTCAAGAAAATGCTACAGGTGAACACATTTCAAGGTCAAAAAGTTTCGAGTCCTGTTTCACCGGATTCACCGAATACGTAGTTCATGTATAGTCATTTTGTCTGGTCGGAGAGAAGCAGAAAAGAAGGGTGTCTGAGCTAAAATTGAAAAATCTAGCAGCACCCTTACTCAAGCTCGGATGCTTAATAATCGTAAAAGCTGTTGAACACAAATAGCTGTCAAGAATGGATGGTCAAAAAATCATCGTCACAAGTACAGAATTGGTCCTGTTAAGGATTACATGGAAGCAGTTAAAAACGGCGATCCTAACGCCGCAGCTGGAATGATGGCCGGATTTCAAGAAAGGGCAAAATTTCTGATGCCCTTAATCAGGTCTGAAATGCCTACTAAATAATCATAATTTCATACCTACACATGTTGGCTTACCTACTCATCCTTGGATTCCGCCCTTCTTTATGTGCAAAAATTGAACTGCATTTCAGCAAAGGTCAAGGAGCAAGGGTGATGTCGCGCTTCAGAGAAGACTGCTCTGCAAAGGTGAGTCTCCTTTATTATTTTTTCATTCTTCATTTGATCTTTAAACGAAAGAGGATATTTTCTCCCTGTAATACAATCACATCCTCCTCTTTCTGTGAGCAACCGAAGTTTTTCACTGGTAACGCCTTCCATGATTTCAAGTTCCCATTTCATTGTATTGAATTCCATTTAGTATTTTTAATAAATTGAATTGAAATTATTTGCTAGATTTACAAAAAAACCGAACTGTACTCCTTACAAAACCTTTAGATTAATATGTACAATCATCCTCTTTTAACAGCCTCAGAATATATCTTGGAAACAGCTATCATAGGGCAGTAATGAAGATGCACGGGTCAGGGAATGGGGGACTTTCAAAAAATGATGCGTTTCTGTTTAAGCCATATGTTGAATTCTTGTAATATACTTCAGTATTCGTAACCTTTATTCAATATTCGTTTGTGTGTTTGGGCCACATATATCAATCTCTGCGGACCCTCGTCTTATAGACTAGTGGTCTACAGCTCTTGTAGACTTTTTCTCGAAAGAATATCTATTGGGTTGTCCGAAAAGTTCCCGCCGATTTTTGACTCATCTTTGAATGAAAATTCCTAGAAGAAGAAGTCCATTGATTGAACAACATATCCTCCATTCTGTTAAGTAAGGATTCGCCATCTTCCTGTAGGTTCCAGTTCCCTTCTTCCGCAGAAGGTTCCAGACTTAAAATCGAAAAACCCTTTCAGGTGCTTTTTGCAGTCCTCCAGCGAATTGAACGATTTTCCATTCAAAGAATTTTGCAGAATCCAAACAAGTGGTATTCTTANCACCCTGTTGGAAGTTTACGCCCTCACAATTGGCCACTTCGGGTCGCTCTTGGCCTATCGCTGCCTCCATATTTTCTAGCTAACTATAGTACCTTTCCGAAGTCATCGTTTGATTATGCGACAACAGCTCATGGTAAGTGATTTCCCTGCAATCCCATCAGCAGCTCAGCATAGTCTTCCGCACCTGGATTTTGACTTTTGCAGCGGTTTGTGACGACTCACTGGGGCTCTACGATCGTTTCCGCTCCTCATTGCTGTACACAATCCAATTTTCGTCTCTCGTGCTCATGCGTTTCAGAAACGGCTCATTTTTATTTAGTTTGAGCAATGAGTCGCACATGGAGGCGCGGTCCATCGCATTGCGCTCGCTGATTTCGCGAGATATCCAAACATCAAGGCGATTTACGAAAATTATCTCTGCAGATGACCATGGATGGTTAATTTCAAAACACTAAGCCCTTGTTCTACTCCACGAGCAGTGATGTGCTGATTCGCTTCGATTAACATTTTGAGTTGGTCGTTTAAGCTGATGATAGTCTCCCTGAGGGTTGCCGGTCTTCGAAGGCAAATTCACTCTGTTTGGATTTCGCAGACTAGTCATGCACTGTACGTTCCTCTAGGGCATAGTCTACTCAAACGTCATATATCTTTCATGCGGCTTGAGCCGCATTCTAGGCCTTGCGGTAGAAGAAATACTCCAAATGTCGAAAATGCGCGCAGTGGTTCTCCATTTTCATAAGAATCCTGTACAGACAACCTCGACAAATGTTGACAGAATGCCAACAAGAATATAGAAGAGGACCTACTCTTTCAAAAAACATATAACTTTATTAGGTTGGGTCCTTGATCTTTTGCACAACGGTTGATAAATCCGGGGTGTCAAATATCGGCGGAGACTTTTCGGTCAACCCAATAATTTCTGCAGGTAACATGTTCTGTTTGATTGTAGCTTTTAATATTCTCAAGTGTGAACTATGTATCAAGCCACTAGACTATTCGACCGGCGCATTGGCGTGCAGGCGCTTTTCGCATATTCAACCACAAAATGAGCAACTGGAATTATAAGATAGGGGCAAATTTCTTTTTTATTCGCGCAAGTGAATGGTTGGAATCTCTACCACCACATCTACTGGCATTGAGCAACTCGAAGCTATTCAATTCATCTAAAAGATAGTTATCTCAAAAATTCTTGGTATTCCTGATGTTTCTTAATGTATTGTGGTCTCTACGGACGCAGCTCGCCTCTCATACGCCTCGTATGCTTCGCCAATCTATTAGGCCACTTCGCGTTATTTCAGCTTCATCACTGTTTGCCACTATTACATAAAAGCGAAGCCTGGTACCCTGCTTATTCTTCTTCGCGTCCCCTACTAGTTGACCTTTAAATTTGCTGTGCTCAAGGGAGGTTGGTATGCTCGTGTGTTGGAGTTACTGCAGATAGTGACGAGTGGGTTCATTGCTGACTGATGCATGCTTTTGCAGATGTTAGCTACTAAATCTTAACGTGTGAGGGCGTGTGCGGCACTGCTCGCCAGGGAGGTGCTGCCACTGGTAGAATCTAATTCATTGGGCTATATTTTGATGTAGCTAAAATTGTAAAGTTTATAAGACATTGTAAAAACCTCTTGCTAGGGCACCTTGCTATATATCGTCATGATCTAGCGCGTTCACCGACGCACACATAAATAAATAAACAAAAGCAAGGCACTGCGCAATATTTGGAATAGAATTTCAACATGAAAAGCTCATCCGTGAAAAAAAAACGATCCCGCTTTGTAAGAAGTACAGATATCGAAAAGCGAAGATGTTACCGGTCGTTTCCGTTGAAAAGACTCCTTGAATAGCTGTTGCTGATTGCCTTTATTTCGTTACAGTACGCATTGCGAAAGTCTAATAAGTTCCGGAGTTATGGGCAGAACTTCGGCGTCTGACGGGTTGACTTGATTTCCTTTTCAACTGCCGTTATTTGTCACTTGCTTTATTAACTGCTGTTGTCGTTCCTTACTCCTGCACCGTGCCTTCTTGAACTGTATTCCTTACCGTCCGATTGGGAGCCGACAACTGCGTTGAAATTGCATTATATAATTGTATGCCGATTTGGGCTTCAAAGCTCTCTTTATTTCCTCGTGAACCCTCGATTTCGTGGTCTTCTGCTTACGCAGTGCACGCATGAACCTGCGCTATTGAAAGTATTCAATTCCCTAGCTTTTGCATCCCGGTTTTCAGAACAGCGACACGAGGGGAAGGAATAGTGCTTGCAGGCGCAAGCTTCCACATTGAAGGTAAGTGCTGATAAGCTATGGCATAGAAGCCCTTGCAAAGCGAAGGCAAGCTCTTGGTAGTATAAGGGATAAAAGGCACGGTGTTCGGGAAGCACTTTGGCGAGTTTAAAACTCGTCTTAGATCAAAATTTTACCCAAACTTGTCGAACTTGTGGGCTTCTTAAATATTTTGAAGTGGTGTAAAATTTTTGGGAAGTGGGATGTGTCATACCTTGTTAAGGATTGATGAGAAGGGTGGGTAGTACACAACACAACCTAAGACTCATTCCTCCACGAGTAGGCCACTACCCAAAATTTCTTTTCAATTCCTCAGGTTGCGATTACGACATTGGCTTTCAATTTCATAGCGACGACGTGCATATCAAAAATGGATGTAGGACATGAACTAAGCTCAGTTAGGATTTATTTTTGGCGAAAATGGTCTTTCCAATTTCCCTTTCTCTTCACTCGTACTGTCGATAAGGACAACCGGCTTTGCATGTGAAGACTTCTAAACACTGAAGAGTTGCCGAAAATGGGCGAGCTCACATTGGTCATTTCTCGTTTTTTTNTTTTTTTCTTTCTGCTGCCCTTTCCCATGACCATTGCCGAGCGGATAGACGTGAAGCATATTGTGATTGCGAAGGGGCATACTATGCATGGTTAAATGGTTTCATGAGTCACCAAGCTAGTCCTGACCTTTGAGCTCAAATTGATTATTAGGCTTTTAAAAGCTATGACCGCTGGAATTCACTGTCTTCGAAAGTCTTTGAGGTTGCGTGAAGTAGGAGGTGCACACCATTCTGAGCCACTCGTGAAATCTACATTTTTTCTTCAAAGGGTATCGAACCGCCGGCTGTCTTGGTGGATCTGGATCCGAATACAGGAATGCCTGCATTTGCAAATGCTGCTAAAGAAGATTTCAAAGAGTTCATTGAAAACGTGAGTGAGAATGAGTTTTGCAAACATTCCTGATGATGTCTTTTGCATATGAGTGCTGCTCGGATGATTTCCATTCTCTCAGGCAGTAGAAAGAAGAGCCGACGAGGAGAAGAAGGAGCTGATGCGATATACTCAGCTTCTAGAGAAAAGTGAGGTAAGTTACGAGGCTTAAGGGCCCGGAAGCGGACCTTCAGTAATCGCGAGCGCCGAGACCTAGCTAAGTTGGGCTCTTAAATTTTTTTCTACAATTGAGTGGTGGAGCTTCCGATCATAGCCGAGATCGTCAGGCGTGTGCTGAGATAGTTTCGCCGAAGCGACTACAGTGATGCTTCCTAACCCACACTTCCCACTCTCCCTTCATGTGATGATGATTGATTCAATAAATTCAAGTAAAATACACCTACGGCGACGCGAAACGTGCTCATGGGTGGTAAAAATTTCGTCTCTTGGGGCAATAGTTGACGTGCGTCGAGGCCATGAGCCGACATAGACCATTAGGCCTTATGTGTACTGGCGTTTGCACCTTGCACCCGGGAGGAGTGGTCACTACAAAACAATCTCCGATTCCAATCACTTTTTTCTATGCATACATTAGGCAGCGTTAGCTACCATCAACACAAATAACGACTAATATACGTATTTTATAGGCAAGACTACCAGTGGGATCCTTGCACTCGTCACCGTTGATTCTTAAGAAAGTGCCGCAGTCAGTGGACTCCTGCTGTCAGGTGATAATTATGTACTTTATCGATGAACAGAAGTTTTCATTTGGTCGACCAAATCATTCTCATTGCCTTCAAAGAAGTGCGCGAAAACAGTGCACTAATGCTGGCTTTTTTCGTTTCGCCAAATAAATTGGTAAAGGGTTTTAGATGAGAGCTTGGATCAGCCTCTATATCCTAATATATTAGGAGAACTCAGACTGATCAGCAACATGTCCTACCGTTTTGGAATCCTACGCTGATTGTGGCTTGAGTTTTAGCAATCTTCAGTTGAACTTTTCCTGTTCAATCGAAGTTATTCTCACCAATTTGAATTGAGTGCTGACATGAGTCCACTCAATCAGCATCAATCTTATAACGATGTGTCAACTTTACGGTCAATCATGCAGTTTAGTGAGGTTCATTTTTTCAGTAGCCTATATTCTCAAGCTGCTTCCCCGGCAGCTATCGCCATGCAGCATTACACCATATAATTTCAGCGTATCCTTGTTGTCATTATCTTCTAGAGAGACAGAACCTACTTTTTTGGGAGTTTCTGCCGATCAATCAGTGTCTACTATCTGACATTGCTCCTCGAAGTTTCCATCACATTACCGTCCCCCTTAAATCGAGTCACATTACCAACAACATTGATGGGTTCCAGCACGGTAGCAACACAGAGAAAGGCGCAATGGTCCAATTGCTCGCTTATCAGCCGTTGTTTATTACACTCATCAGCTGTGAACGCTTTCTTTTACATGCCAGGACATCCTGATGGTTTGGAGCTCTAATTCATGCCTTCACTAATAAACACTTGTTCGCTATGGGACTGGGACTTGTGTTCTTTGTGGAGACATGGAACGTTCGATAGCATAGCTGGGGATGGAGAATGGATAATATAAGTTACCTTCAATCATTTAAATAGCATTTTCAATCACTGCAACCATGTTCAACAGTAGAATTATAACCAGTAGTAGCAGTCGAAGAGTGAACGTCATTGGTAAAAAATGGTCCGGATCATCGCCCTAAATGTGAAGTTCTGACCGAGACTTTGAGCAGGTTGCTAATCTCAATCACGGGAGAATATTCGAGCTCCTGCTCTGAAGAAGCGTGTTGGATATATGCAAGGGAAAGGGGGTAATGAACTCACTACATCAAACGGTTATCCAAATTTGGAACCTATGGAGAAAGATGGTAGAGGTGGCTCAAGAACGTGTCCTGACACGAACAGAGTTAGCGATTGAATGACAGCTACAAGCGTAAAACAAGTAAGCGGTACCGAACAGTAATGTCTCTGTACCGTACAAGCTACTGACTGGAATCTCAAGAATAACTTCCATTCGAACCTTGACGATAATCTTTCACTACGTAATTACCTTACCGTTGTGATTGATATGGACGATGGCAAACGAGTAAGGAACTAGAAAAATATGTTATTGGGCTGATGCAAAAGTTTTTTCCCCGACATTTTGTAAATATCTCAATAGCGAACCAACCTGAAGGTTAGAGATCTGCACCGTCACCATCCACTACTCGACGCCAACGCTCAGGCAGCTTGTCGATTGCTTCCTCCTAAGAGGTTGGGGGCTGGGACTTGAAGAAGCCGTCGAGTGACTTACTGACATCATCTTCTGTTTCAAACTTTTTTCCATCCAGAGGGAGCTGCAGATGGCTGAACAGCCACTAGTCGGAAGGAGCGAGGTCAGGGCTGTTGGGGGCTGGGCGAGCTCGGCCTGGGTCGCCCTTGGGGTGTACGTTGTCATGGTGGAAGTAAATTTCCACATTTCACAAGTATGGTCGGCGTGATTTTCCAACTTCTGCAGTTGGGTAACGTGTGTGGAAGCGTTAGTCTCTGTCCTTCTCCAGCGGCTCTCAGTGTTCCATGCCTCTTCTAGGCCACCAACAGGACAGGTGAACCTTCTTGGAGTGAAATTCGACCTTTGGGATGGCTTCTGACTCTTCTCTTTTGTCGACCCACTGCCGCTTCCTCACAGGGTTGTATTGGAGGACCCACTCATATCCAGTGAACATCGAGTTGAGAAAGTGGAGCTTCCTTTAAAAAGTGAGGAGAGAAGTGCAGGTGGCCACACTGCTCGAGAGGTCATAAACGGACGGAACCCAACAACCAAGCATTGCTACTTTACCGAGCTGATCCAGTCCACATACTATAATTGATTGATTCGAGGCTCGATCGATTATTGCCGAGCATGGTCGCCATTTCCCTGGTGGCTAGATACGGGTCCTCCTCCACGGTGAAACGTAGTCCTTCCAAATCCAACTTCATCGGCCGACCCGACCTCGGAGCATCTTCGAGAGGAAAATCTTCTTGAATATGGTGAACCAAGACTTGCATGTGCGATAAGAGATGACGTCCTCGCCATATGTTTCCACTAGCTTGTTATGGTTTTGCTTTGCATTCCAGCCGAAATCGTGAAGCAAAAACAGGCCGTGGCGCAGGTACATTCTGTCACAGTGGTAATTGTGGGGCATTGTCGATTGCACGCATATTCAGGGTGGTTGAATGGTGAAAGAGTATCATGCGCAGGTCACGCATACGTGGTGACGAAATACGAACATCCATGCAAACGAAGTATGGAAATATCATGCACGGGGAAAAACCTATGCATCAACCTCATATTAGTTCAGCAAGGAGGAGAATTAATTTGAAACAAGTTGGGAAAGCGTGTCCTTGTTCCCAAGCTGCACATTCCTAGTAACAAAATAGGAGGGATAATGTGATCAAATAAAAATCGAGCATGAGTTCGTAAGAAAGTCTTAAAACTGTAAAAAATAACGATATGGGAATTCTGAAGGCAGTCAGGCTACGAAAGAATATAATATAGTATGATACAGGAAGCGATACCTAACAGTAATGTCCTTAGAGAGTAGGGAAAGACTATAGAGTATAATATAATTAATATGCTACAAAAAAACAGTCAGAGACAAGCAGAGGTTGGAAAAAGGCAGGTGAGGCTTCTCAAAAGGGTTTTCGCTCGAGAACTGCTGACAAGAAGGGGCAAGGGCTGATCGCGGAACACTTTAATGGTCGAGGAACGTGCACCGCCAAATGTTAAAGAACGTGGAGCGTATCCCAACGTGAGAGCAGGTAAGCTAGGCATACCTTAAAACTGAATAAGTGGTCGAATCTTAGAGGACGTGCCTCGATCTGCCGCGAACGGCTCGGTTTCAAGTACTAGAAGTCCACGACAGGGAGCTCACCTAAGACAGTTCCATGCGCAAGTGGCGAGCGCCTTGCTTACGGGAAGTTAGGAACAGTTAGCGAAAAATCGCTAAAATGTTATGCCGCACATGCAGGAAACGGTTTACGTCATTGCGTGAAGAGCGCAGACCACTACGAGGAAAAAATCAAAAGATACAATATTTTGGTGACCTGACCTTTGAAATTAGGTGGGTTATTCAAACGAGGCGTGGATAAATACGAGTAAAACCACCTTAAAACTTTGTGAAGACGGTGACTTCCGCTTGCCCTCATTCTCATTCCGCCGAAATGAGGTTTCCTCTCGAAATTGGAGCCTGCCTTCTCTGTCCTAAAACATCAAAATCATATATATATTCCACATCTAGTGAGCAATGAAAGTGGGGTGATCTCTGATAAAAAGTAGCTGATGTTGTGAGACTTCCGGGTACAACGTCAAACCGAAAAACTTCCTTGGCACCGAGGAACCAAACTAACTGCGTAAATTAACCGCCTTCATCGAGAAGGAGTATTTGTATAGACTTTGCCTTCCTGCTTTACAGGCCTAAACCTCCGCTCGGGGCGAGATCGGGCAATCTTCATTACTGGCTCCGCTGCGTCTTTCATATGACAAGAGCATAAGAAATTTAGTGCTGCATGAAGGATGAACATTTCGGCATTAATCGATCGCCCTTTGGGATGCTCAGGACCGTAGTGGCATTTTATGACTATATGGACTGAATCATGGCTTGCGGTGGTCAACCAATGTACAAGTTATTGGATTTACCCTTATAGTCGAGAGGGCCAATCAACCGAATCTCGACGCCTGCCCCTTTACCGAATCTACCATCCTGAGAATATTTTTGCTCATAAAAAAATGATGAATAATACAGCTGCTTGCATGGGCATTGTGCTCTGACGTATAGTTTGCTCGCCCTGGGTGCGCAATCTTTAAGGACAACGTGCTTCTGCATCCCGGATGTGCTAGTCCCTCGGCGCACCTGATCGCGCGCTGTCATGTTTTAAGAAGGGGATGGTTTGAATTTTCAGTGGAAGAGCACGGTTATCGACAGCCTGCCCTTTCCGTGAGAGTTCGGAGAGAAATACCGCCTTGGAGCTTTCTCATTAGGAGCAACGCTAATTAACATTTTTTTCATTCCCACTACGCGAGATGACAAGCTAGCTCTATGTCCAAGTAACCTTTCTTTTCTAGCTTGTGAAACCCCGGGAAGAGTGAGAAAGGCGAAGCGGTTCGAGGCATAAAGAAATTATATGTTGTCAGGAAACATGTTGTGGTCTCTGATCTTAAATATCGAAGAAGATTATCTCAATTTCGAAAACTCAATCGATATAGAAACCGATGAAATCAATGACGTTGGCCAACAAGAAGCAAGAGAGCCCACTGTAAGATTTTAAAGTTCAGTGCGACTAGTTTGCCGAAGGCCGGTCTGGCATCTCAGTTTCTGAAGCAACCGTCTCTAAGAGCGAGATCGAGATGCTGGGAAAAGGGTAGTCGACTAACGAGAATTCCAGCGAGTATCTTTGATGAGGCAGAGTACCACTGCTGAAACTCGTTCCTTTTCTGGAAGGCCCTTTATGCAGTATATACCAGAGCGCTGTCGTATTGCAGCGCTGGTTCCTTTCCTTTAATCAAAGTCGTGCACGAACGGTGCACTTCCGGTGTATTTTGTCGGCTTCCTGGCAGTGCTTCTACAATGTTATCGTTTCGTCTAGATTAAGGAAACTGTGCCGCTGAAGAAGCGAATTTCATCTTCTTCTATTATTCTTCTGCACTGTTGATATTCTGAGGCAGGTGAGCATGCAGAAAAACTGTAGAATGACTGCAGCAGCAAAAAGAACAGCAATTAATGACAGAATTGGACTAAAACATNGCCCTCGCTAGTGGGCGATGAGCTCGTTGTATGCGAACGAGTCGGTTCTGGTGCGAGTATTGCAACCTGTATCGCCCCTACACTCTCCTGACATGACATCGGTCGATGATCGCGGCCTCCGACAGATCCGGTAATGGGGCTCCCATAATGGCCGACAGCATACTTTCTGTTACCCTCGGAGGCTACTGAGTAATCTTTTTAGGGAAAATCTTGAAACCATTTTTATTGTTAACTGTGCCTTTGACGGCTATTCTCTCTTATTTCTCGGCCATGAATATATGAGCAAAGCGTATGCATCGGGTTAGCTACTTTCAGTATGCCAACTAAGTGAGCCTTCCTTTTACCTACTTTTTCAGCAACTCTTTCAAAATTAGAAGCTTATTTTTTTGTTCATTCTTATGCCCTTCAGACTCTAACGCCACTGCAAGAGAAAAATTCATTTGCTGCGCAAGTGACACCGGCTACGTGTATTGTGGAAGTTCAAACGACATTGCCAAAACACTTTGAAGCAGCAGTCCAACATGTGAGTTCAATTCTTATCATCTTTTTAACTATGTTTTTTGTGATAAAATCTCCTAATCTGTGATAAATCTAAATTCCATCTCTTCAATTATTTTGATTTTAGCTAAGTTCTTTTGCTTTCAGGCTCCTTCTTGCAGCGATGATGCATCTACACAGTGCGATGTCTTCAAACTAGAGTACGTTTTTGATTTGCATAGTTAGTATTTCACCAAAACGTTGACTTGGAAACGAGGACAATTTCCATAGAAGGAGCTCTAGAGCAACTACAAAATAGTGTTGCCATCCCGGTAAAAAAGAAAATAATTTTCTGAACGACGTACGTACAGAAGTAAGAGCGGACCGAACTCTCCCCTGATGAGCTTTTTTGAGGAAAAATGCCTCATACATTGCTGTATTCTAAGACCCACCTTATTTTGATGGGCTGATGTATAATTATTGTGGATTTCAAAAGACAGTAGTTGTGGAGGCGCCGAGCCCACCATGAACGAAGTCTTGCTCAAGGCCTGTGTGTTGTGACGGTTCCCTCCGAGTGTTCCCACTGTTGATAGGGAGGAACAGTGCCGTCGCCTGCTCCTACCAAATTCAAACGCCCTGGCTCAAATTAGCAGTTTTTACTTTCGCTCCATCCCCTGTGGCGCAGTCTTGCTCTACTATTTACCATCGATATTCCCAACTTCCCGCCTGAACTCCTATCAAATTGATTACTTAAGGTCTTGAGAATTTTGAACTATGAATTTCACTCCACATACAACTTTTCGCGCAGACACACCCCTGTAGGCAAAGTTAGTCCTACCACCTGTGGTCAAAGTCCCGATCTTCCAGACTGAAGTACTACCGAATTCGAATGCTCCAAGTCTAAATTAGCAATTTTCGCTCTCGCCTCGTCTCCTGGAAACAGAGATCCAGTCCTACCGCCAATTGCCACTGAAAACATCATTCCGCTTGCACTCCTACCGAATTGAACGTTGTAGGTCCAATAGAACAGGAGCTATGAATTTCTGGTTGCATCAAATAAACACACAGAGAAATGGATTACGCGTTACATATAGTAGGATAATACTTTCAGCGTACGTAGCTGCTGAGCGAGGAGTGATCAAAGTCAGAGCCTCTTCTTGTTCACTTGGAAAGGCACCAACAAGAGTGACTCTGCAGTCCTGAGTGCTGTCCCAAGAAAAATAACGTCAGGAGAAAACGAGAAAATATAATCAAAATCCGGATTGAAAAATCCCACAAAAGGGGGCTATACTTACTTATACGGCCAGTCTTCATTCATGTACGAGCACCAGTAACAAACCGTTCACATCTGTCTTTCGCCATCGCCATACACGGTAGATTCGGTATCCAACGAACATGACGATGTGAAGAATCGCTTAGCTGCAGCTGTTTCACGAGGAGCACATCCCCTTTCTCTCAGTAGGCCTACCCTCGAATCGTAGAGATCCTACGGAAGCCTTTTCGACTGTTCACCTTGTCATCATCTCTTCTCATGATGTGACCGGCCCACCAAAGTTAGGCGTTTTTCATGTACTCCACCAGATCGCGGAAGGCGATTCATTCTGCGCATATCGGAGCTGCGGAGTAGGGCTCGATATTCAAAGAGCAGTCTAAAATTCGAAAGATATCGCTCGTATGCTCTGTGACTTATGCTCAAACCCTTGGCTTGGATGCACTGGTCATCCAAGTCTCCGAGCCTCAACAGAGCGCAAGAACAATTGTGTAATCGAACAGATTAGCGCGAAGTTCCGGATCAGCCAAGTAGTTGGTGACCTTTATCGAAGGTCCGAAGGCTGCTTTTTGTCGTTTCAACAGATCTTCCATCATGTCGTTGTCCACATTCATGGAACGCTCGAGTTGAACGTAAGACGAGGTTTTGGTAGATGTGCCATCGGTCTCAACTTGACCTTCTCCAGCCCAAGCGTTTATCATAACAAGGTTTTTGTTTGGTTGATCAGTAGCCCTACCTTCTTTCCTGCTTTATTAAGCTCAGCAAGCATAGTCTCAGCTTCCACAACGCCGCCCTCTTGAACGGGGAAGGATTCGTCCGCAAACCGGAAGTTCGAGAGGAACCGCCCACACACACGAATGCCCTTTTCGCCCCAGTCTAGCGACCTCCAGAGGTCGATGGAACAGCTTCACCGTCGCGCTGCACCGGCTACTGCAGTGTTCTTGTGTAGGGGGAGTCCACAGTAACACATTCGTTTCAACGCTGTCAGAAGTTCTTTCACAGTTTACAGAGATAAGAACAAGAGGCATCCGTAATTCTCGGCACACTTCGATGACCATTGCGAGGGCGTGGATGTGCCTAGACATCTGAATTCCTTTCGGAATCCGGTCTGTTCTACAGGTTGAACTTCATCCAACGCTTGCAATATGCGAAATAGAATATAGATAGAATAATCTCGGCGATTTAAAGTGCAAAAGCAATTAAGCATAGTAAAGTACCCTCAACAAGCTTACTGGGCGGTAGTTACGAAGATCATCCCGGTCCCCCTTCTTGTGAAAAACGACCGTCCGCGAGTTTCTCCTTCGGCTGGGGATCTTCTCCTTCTGGATCGATGATGTCCTTTGTGTTGCGGGAAGCACATGGAAACCGTACCACCTGCACGGAGTAGATCTTGTCGAGGCCTGGAGTAGTGCTTCTTTTCATGCTTGCAATCGCTGCTCTCAAATCCGAAGAAAGGATCCGAGGTGCTGTTTCGTTAGCGGAGATTTTTGGTTTTCGCAACTGTGCTTTGGATCGGTACAGGTTAGAGGAAAACCTCTATGTAGGTTCCTCCATCTCTAATCACGATGTTGTAAGTGTTCCGTCCTCCTTCTTCTAACACGAAAACGGAATTCTGTGGTCTTGAAAATCCCGATGGCATTTCTCCAGTCTAGTTCTGTTCAACGCTGCCAGGCACCACCTTCTGTTCGACAGTATGTGGGTCGGTTCAGCATACATCATCAGCAGCATATGGGTTGTACCGTTAAGAGACTCCCATGTCCAGCGGCCATGTTCCTTCTTTCGGATAGAAGGGGTTGTCATGGAAGAGTCGAGCCGCCATCCAAATGTTTCCGATCCTTAACTTCTCTTCTTGTGCTTCGCCAAACCTAGCGTTGAAATGTCCAACAACGAACTTGTAGAAGAACTTCCGTTGTGTATGATTTCCCAAAGGTGTTCGTAATATGCATCTAGCTCCACTTCGTCAGCTATCACACCGTCAGTAAGAGGGCTAGTATCCTGTTTTATCTACTGTTTAAAAAAAACTTGCTGCGATTTATCTTTTCTTCTGAAAGCATTTACGAAATGGAGAACGAATCAGCATTACATGCTTCTTCGCTGTGAACCGCAATAGGTTCAGCTTACTGATTGTTGGACTAAACTCTTAGCGCACTTTCTATCTTAAGGTGAGATTTTTCAGAATGAAATCTACCGCAGTGCAACCAGATGTTTCACAAATTACCGTGCTCGACGAGAAGGATGTCGAAGTTCTACTAAGCAAATCCAATTGTTCTGGATCTTCTGAAATCAATGACAAGGAGTCAGCGTCCGCACTTGAGAGCAGTCCGATGGATTTGCGGTTTATGCGAAGCGTTGGCGAGCAGGCAACAATTTTCCTTATAGCTGCAGGTTCTTGTTTATAGTCAGTATCTTTGTACATTTAGACAGATCAAGGAGATACCAATCAAGAAACTCTCCAGTTAAATGAGGTAGGGCTTATCGTCATTTGGATCTTTCTAAAATATAATAAAACTTTATGTAAGTAATTGATTGGGTTCACTTTACTTACCACGACAACACTTCACTTCTGGACCGAACATGTGCAAGGAACCGGAGCTGATTCAGTGATCACTAGTATCACCGAATTGAATGAGTGAATTTCTGTCTGCGGGAAGTTATCTGCCTTATTTGGGTGATGTCCCTTCTCATTAGTTTCTATAACAAATCCTATACCTGATTTCCCCTAAAATTTCTACGAGAAGCAATTCTGCTCATTCTGCGATTCATTTCCCGTTTTCTCAATAATGTTTTCCATGATATGCATGACCTCTTTCATGTACATAGAACTTTCCAAACCCTGCCAAAACCCTCGTATGGGCGCTGTTGATGGAATTTTAGATGAAAGGATATTTCCCATTCAGTGATTATTGGAGCTCATATGAGGACAGACCAAAAGATCGTAGGCAGTCTGTAAAACGGTGAACCACTCTGTCTGAGTTATCTCCCCCTCAACATGCCCTCATTCACTTATAGCATTAGAAATTCCGAGTCAAAACATTTTCTGCGTGCTTTAACTGCGCTCCTGTAGTTTCATAGCTAAAAAGTGTAGAGAGAAAAAGNGCATACACACGTTTTCAGGAAAAATTTAGTTAAAGGCCCAGCTCCGATGATTTTGAGGTGCCCTTTTCGAACCGCAAAGCGGAAGTATTGTTGGTAATAATGCGAGTGCGTCGGTGGCGAAAGAAGCGGGCAAATTCGCCATTTTTGTGAAAAATTCTTCTCAAAGTAGGGCGAGGTTGTTCGAAATTGCTGGAACGGAAAAGACGTGGAAAGGGTATTTAGACAAGATTTCAGTCGTTGCATGTGCGCAAAGAGCTGATTACATCAGGCCAATGCTATCCAGATTTGCCTTTCACTGTACTAGGGTAATGAGAAGGGGTCCCATATGAGTTTCTTTGTGATTGGTGCAGCCTCCATAATGTCGTTGAAACTCGTCTGCGCATACACTGGTGGCGATCTTTGAACCTTTATAATGCTCTCTTTAGACCGTGTTCCGATCTGACAGCTCTACATATGAAGTTCAAGGGGCCACAGATTTCCCTAGCGGGATATCTCATAAGCCATTTTTATCTAAATTGTGCCTTCAGTAGGTTACGTTATACGTGACAGCTGATAACCGCATTGTAAGTAAACATTCCCAGCGACATTCCATACAATACAACACCGGGAAACGTTACGTTCTAACTTAGATTGGTGCCACCTTCTCAATCCGTTTTTGGTTGGGACACCATCCTAGTCACCGATCCTATTCATTTGTTAATGATCCACCCCGATTGTTACTTCAAAGGAGGAAGGGGTATTTCCTGTAAAGCTTTCAAACAATGCATTGGTATCAATCCCAATGCAGACGAAAGGCGTTCACGCACTACTACATATGATAAAGGTACTCAAGCGGTTAGAATGGTTTTAATACAACTTGTGAGGCCTTTACTATCTTACACACGGAAAAGTTGCTCAAGCTTGTTGCCATGTCTGCACAACAAGGTCATAGGAATCAAAGAGCTAAGATATGTTGTTCGAACTAGTCTCAATTGCTGGAACGAGTTTCACTAACATTGACGTTTAGTGAAGAATCCTCGTATTATATGTTACCACTGAATTTATTGCTACAAAACATGTGCATGGCTCAAAGTAAAAGACGGTAACTTGTGGCCGACAATCACATACCTATTTGAGGTGAATGCACCAGAAACAGGTTTAAGAGTAATGTTTTTCCCAAGAGCAATCGGCCTCGATCGTAATAAGTAAATTATTCTGACTATTCGTAAGTATTCATTAGCCAAGCAGGCTTTGTCTACGGAACGAACACTTTGATAAACATAAACAGTTGTCTTACATTCTAAAATACAGTGAGTTTCCCAATATGCAGACGATCGTACCTTGAGTACCATTACACAAAATTGCACCAACTAAGCCGCCAACGGGTTATCCTCTCATAAAGCATTTGATGTGCGTAGGTGTGGTATTTATGCGCTCTTACACCTGGGCGCTTAATTGCCTTTTCGATACCCATCCCTCCAACCTACACCTGCCTTCTCAGGTCGCCTTTAGAACTGGGATCTCTCCTACCCCTTTATGCTTTGGATAACTCACGAAACCTCCCTTCAAGCCCTGTAGATAGAACGGTAGTCCTAGGAGAAACAAAAAAATGAGCCTCGGTCATGCGTATCATGAAATGCTATTTGATAGCGCATAACTTATGAAATGAGGCAACTGATGACGAACCTTGTACATAGTGCGTTCATTTACAGTTCATAGCTCGTACCGTTTGATGTAAATATCATCACATGGTAGTAAAAATAAAATCGGGACGAACTGCCTAATACATCGGTGGTTTAGGTAGGAGTTCAATCAAACGAAGTGAGACAAATGGATCGGCATTGCCAAACAAAGCTTTCAAGGTATAATATTTAAGGCCCCCTTGCTCAATAGTGCTCGAAATTTTTGCTGCTCCTTCAAATCAACTTTTTAAGCATAACTACCCGAGAGATTATGGCAATCAACGAAGTAAAACGTCGAGCACGACATCCTACGTTGCGCTCTCAACAGCTCTCAATACGTTCCTCACAGCTATCATCTACCTCTGACGGAAGACCTGCAGCTACTCCGGGTTCGTTTGAATCTTGTCTAACAACTACGCTGCCGTAAACAAACCACCCACTATCATTAGGAACTTCAAAATGCGTTCTCATCAGTGCCGAAATATGTTTTCTAGTCTCGTTCACAATTGCCACACTTGCAGATGGATTTAACCACATTCTTTGATATCGATGAATAAGCTTTGCTTTTATATTACATTCTCGTGGTGGCAGTGAAGTTTCTGAACGCTCTCAATAATGATTACCGTCAACCCTCGCTCGCGAAAAATCCTCTACGAATGAAGCGCTTAATGTGTGTGTGTGTATGTGTATGTGTATGTGTATGTATGTGCGAATGTGTGTCGGTGTGCATGACGGTGGGCAGCATGTCGGTATGTGTGCCAAGAGGAAGCGCGACGGTGGGCGTGTCAGTGTGTGTGTGCCGGTGTGTATATCGTGTGTGTGTGTGTCAGTTTTGTGTGTATGTATTGGCGCGTATGTGTGAGGGAGTGGGCGTGCCGGTGTGTGTGTGGTATGCGTGTATGTGTATGTGCGTATGTGTGTATATTTATATGTCTTTGTCGGTGGGTATGTGTTTGCCCAGAAATTGATAATTACTGTTCCCCTAGACCTAGAGCGTTCAAGTTTGATGGGTTCAGGTGCAGTGTAGGAACACCGCTGATGTAGGTGGTAGGTGAATTTCGTCCATAGGGGCGGGTGTGCGTGTCTGACGAAAAATCGGTAACTCGTATGCCCTCAGACCTACTGATGATAGGGGCTTCGGAACACAGCTTGAATTAGGTCTCGCGATTATCAGCTAGTCTCATCTTCCTTTTCTGAGAGCATTTTAGTCTTTTTTTCACAGAGCATCTGAAAATTGAGAGTGGTCCTCACTTCATTCTTAGAGTCTTCATCATTGATGATACATGTGTGTTGATTGCTTCTTCATTATTCTTTAGGTGATCACCGTCTTTCTGGACGGCCAACCTCATCAGGACAACTTCATAGCGAAGACTCGAACGATGTCGTGGCAGAGGTTCAGTCTTATTTTAAGGATATCACACAAACAAGTATACGAGACAATTCAAATTTTTAGTCGGTCTTGGTTCAAATTACCTAGTACGGTATAAGTCAACTATAATCTTCATACAGCAATTCTGTTGAGTGATTCAACATTGTGGTGGCTTGAATATAAAAAGATGTCTATTTAGGTGAGTGTCGATGTGTCTTTCGTGAACAAACCGGTGGATGAGCATGGTAATGAGGTAATCGACATTGTCGACATTAACGGGCACGAAGATGAAGACGACGTTTTCCTGTCGGACAGTGACGAAAATATTGTTGAAAGTTTCCTTGTCGAGGAGTGCACCCAGACTGATTCCGGAACGAACAACAAAGACGTGCAAGTACGCCTTTTTTTTAAAAAAAATGCTTGACGTTTTATTTGATGAAATTCGACTGACAAATAAAAAAATAATGAAGGCGTAGTAGTGGTTGCAACGAGCAGCCAAAATCAGGGGTCAGACGAGTGTGTGATAACAGAATTTGGAAAGAAGAGGTATTTGGTACATACAACTGGCTGCAATGCGCTTCCTAACAAGGAAGGTCTTTCAGGGCGTGGGACGCTTTTTGAAAATGGTTTTTTGCATGGTATAGGAGCATGAGCACTGAGTATAGAACTGTGGTCCATTTCCGCTAAATGGCCTTCTAACTGCCAAAAAAAGGTTGAAAATGATTTTGCCAGAAATTGTCGTTTTAACCAGCTAAGCGTCGTTTGTTTCATTCATGGCGTCGACTGGCCGCTCAGTAGAAGGCGCCATTGGAGGCGACATTGAAAATAACGTGAACAGCATCCAAAAAAGGGAGCCACATGTTGAAAAGTGCGGAGAAGTTTCACATGTGCTCTCCCGTTGAGCTGCTGGCAGCGACGGATGGTGCGGTGGATAGCGATGAGGACTTCAAATGGAAACGGCTAGGCTGGAGTGATGGTTCGGATCCCCCGGGTCTTGTCATTTTTGCATTTTATGCTGCCACCTCCAGATCGGCTCCATATTGCACCAGAGCCAAAGCAATGAGTCAGACCTGGCCGGCCACCTGGCCGTATTCGATGAATCCACATCTGCAGCCAAACCCACAGGAACCTGTCCATGGACGCCATACCGAAGAAAATTGCCAACTATGTACTGACTGTGTAGCTCTGCCCTAACAGAGCCGGTTTGGTGAAGCGTAGCTGTGCCGCGTCAGGTGCACCGAAAGACGAAAAAGGTGCTGTCTTCTATGGGCCATGACCGCCTCCTCTGGCACGACCGAGAAAACCTCGTTGAGACGCTTCATCTCGAGAGATGGCACCGACTAAAAACGTGAACGCCGGGCCAATACGACCTCCTACACCGAAACCTGTGTGGAACCGAATACTATTTGCGGACGTTGTTCGCTTTCAAGACAACTCGGGATTATCGGCGGGACCAGAACCAATGAGCAGTCAAACGCTGTAACGTGTGTCTTCGACGCTTTCATCAGAAGAATCGATAACAAAAACGATCCCGATTTGATTAAGAGATCTCGCATTGTCTCCCACGAAAAAAGCATCAGTAGAGGAGAAACAAAACGATGGAGTAGTTGCTCTGCGAAATCCTAACACAGTAGCCATTTATGCTCCACTGATGTTCGGATATTTGGTTTGATGATATTCGGCTCCACACAGGTTTCGGTGTAGTGTATAACGCTGAAGGTCAATGTGCAGACATACTGGCCACTGATTTGGCTTCACAGAGCATTTTGGTATCAGTCGTAGGAGCGAACGAGGTGCGGAGGAATGCATTCCGCGGTGCAGTGGCGCTGGTACCAAGTATGCCTGGGGATGGAATACGACTAGGTGGCCGGCCAGGCCAGCCTAGTCGTCCCCCTTCACCTCTCTGGCTCATTGCTTTGGCTCTGGTACAGTATGGAGCCAATCTGGAGGTGGCAGCATAAAATGCAAAAACGGAAAAGCCCCGGGAATCCGGACCACCAACACAGTCCAGTCGTCCCAATTCGAAGTCCACATCGCTATCCACCACACCATCCGTCACTGACAGCAGCTCAACCGTGGAGAGAATATATGAAACTTCCTCGCACTTTTCAACATGAGTCTCCCTTTTTTGACTACAGTTCACGTTATTTTCAGTGCAGAGTCCACTGGCGCCTTCTACGCCGACGCCATGAATGGAACAAACGGCGCTTAGTGGGTTAAAACGGCAATTTCTGGCAAAATCATTTTCAACCTTTTTTTGGCAGTTAGAAGGCCACTTAGCGGAAATGGACCACAGTTCTATACTCAGTGCTCATGCCCCTATACCATGCAGAAAACCATTTTCAAAAAGCGTCCCACCCCCTGAAAGACCTTCCTTGTAAGAGCAAGGTGTGGGTCCCGGTACGAACGTGCAATCTCCACAGCTTTTACAACGCTCAACAACTCGTCCACCTTGGGTGTGTACGTCGTCCGAATCAGTTTTTGGTACCTTTATTACGCTCTATCTTGAGTGCTTTTCGACCCGACAACATCCCTTAGCGTATCCTTGGGGGTCATAGCTTCATCCTAGGAAGGTATCTCACAAGCCTTCTTTAAAATGAGCTGTGCCTCTGAGCGGACTAAGTACCCACGGACTCGATTCTCTAAACTTAATGATTACCTCTGTAAAATGTATAGTATCAAGTGGCCACTTCACACACGCTTCACATTGTCACGGATTCGACTCCCGGACCGATATCCGCCGAGGTCAACCAAGCCTTCTATCTCTCCGGGGTCGGTTAGTCGGTAGCAAACACGTCTGGGAGAAAAAAAACAGAGACTTGTTCAACAGCAGGTCACCGCTGTTCATTGTATAGACCACGTACGCAGTCGATACGCCACTACGATTTGAATGGAAGTCGAGTGTGTGGCCGCATCCCTCAGACGGGATTGCTTCGTGCTTCAAGACTTTGTCTGTATCCCTCAATGTGTATCAGAGCAAGTTCATAGTGACTTTTGGATAGTGGATCACTTCCTAGACGCTAGAACACTTACCACATGGAAGCTAAGTGAATTCATTCGTGTGAAAAGCGTGATGATGTGAGGGTCAGTATTCGGTCAGTATGCTTCCCTTATTGTAGACTCCCATATTATAGACGTCATAGTTTCATGCCCCCCTATTGCCTGATTTTGTCTTAATTCACTTACCTTTATTAGCTAATGAAGCACACCATATGTTGTGCAAAAAGTGTAACTTCGGATTGTTTTAGTATGATGACCAATTAACTCCACTTCACTTACAGTGCTCTCTGATTGTGGACGAGTGCTCCCAGAGCATGTGCACTGTTGACACACAAGCTGGATGCGGATTGCACTTCTCGGTAGGTGTTTGGTTTTAAAAAAGTGTACAGAAACACCTGGTTTTCCTAGAAAAATTAGGGTCTGGAACGCTCCTGGGAGACCATACATAGTAGGCAGTGCCGCGAAAATGTAGTGTTCGAGGTCAGAATTTTGGAACGGGCCACGGACTTTGGCGAAAACACTAGAAGCATTGAGGATTGATGCTAAAAACCCCAAAGTAAATCGGAAAAGCGATTGTTAAGTCATAACAAGCGAACTCACCCAATTCCTCGACCTACAACTGCCACCGACTTCAAGGCGAGGGTCACGTTATCCAGAGCACACCCACTGCGAAAATGTTTGATAGACCCAAAATAAAGTAAGAGTTGTTCATGGTTGCTTTCAAGTGGGCAGTTTGGAAGATGGTTTACAGGACTTCTCTATATTCAGTGTGAGTTTTTAAGTGTAATTTCGGAGAACTCTCTGGATATCCATAGGTCAGGCTCTAGCTAAGCAGGTCTCATATGGTAATGATGAATTTTTTGACTTCAAGGCTCTGACAAAGGCGGCAACGTCGGTACGTTAGCCAAACAAAGTCATATTATCCTGGCTGAGGTTTAACAAGAATGCGGAAACTTCGATACACATATCTAGCCAAGACTCATCCAAGTTGCCCACACTCCCTTCTGAAACCATTTCTACTCTTTTGACACTCGACTTTTGCTGTTTTTTATCATTATCCAATATCATGAATAGCAATATGAATTATGGACCAAACACGAGAGCCAGCGACTGTTTCGAAAGTCCGATAACCTCATGTGGGCTTTATCACAAGCGGAAATCTCTTAGATTCGCCCCTTTGCAGGGCGAAATCCTGCCGGTTTATCATTCAATATGAAATTAAGTGCCGTCATAATCCTCGATTATAATTGTAAGAGGAGAATATCACTTGTAATTCCAGAGATTAGTACTTATAATCAGCCAAAAGAAGTACGTATGACAAAGTTTCTGAAGACAGTATATCTTGCATTCAGCACTCCTATCACGTAGCTTTCAAATATGTGCATAGTTACCAGTGGTCTCCGTCATATCATATGGAACGAGCTCAGTAGCATTTACAAATGTTGACTTTCAGGACGGCTGTGCCCAAACCAACCAACCGCTTATGTGCAATAGTGAAGTGCAGGTATGTGCTCTTTGTCATTTTTTTTCCACATTACCGTCCGTGAGCATACGATGTTGGATTCATGCCTATCCCTCCCTCTCCTATTCACTATGGAGGCGTCTAATGGGAGTGAAGGAATCTCATCGTGCTCTGACCCCAGTTCTTTCTTTCGTATCATTCGAACAATATTATCTTTAATGATCACTCATAGTAACTGCAACGCTAATTTTCATTCTTTTAGACCATCAAGGTGGGACCGGACATTCACGGAAATGCTCAAACACAGACTGAGTGCTTCCAGACGACCTCGGTGAGAGTTCCTATGAATTGCGTTGAAAGATTATGCGTGATAGCTAAGTAGAGAAAAGTTCCGCTATTCTTAGAATAACTCTGCCCAAGCTGACAAAACGAACACGCACAGAGATGAAATGAAGGTACATTCTATTCGCAAAGCGTTTTGTCTGGCTACAGTCGCTTTCTGCCTGGCATCAAGTTTCCTTCCTTTTGAATCGTATACTCATTAAAGGCACAGTTCACGATAATTTTGAAGAACCCTTTTTGGGTTCGAAAGCGGAAGTGTTGATGTGGAGGAGTACATCGATAGCTAAGAAAGCGAGAAAATCCGGCTTCTTCAAGGCTATTTAGAAGTAGTGGAAGTGTAGGTTGTACGAGATCGCCGCGACGGGAAAGGCATGTAAGGGGTGTTTGGACGTTATTTACCTTGCTCCCATTGCTCAAAGAGATGACTACATCAAGCTGAAATTGCCCGAAACTGCCTTTCACTGTCGCCATGGATTATGACAAGTTGTTTGAACTTTCTACATGGAAGTCTCTTGTGGTGGTGCAGCGTCTNTTTTGAATCGTATACTCATTAAAGGCACAGTTCACGATAATTTTGAAGAACCCTTTTTGGGTTCGAAAGCGGAAGTGTTGATGTGGAGGAGTGCATCGATAGCTAAGAAAGCGAGAAAATCAGGCTTCTTCAAGGCTATTTAGGAGTAGTGGAAGTGTAGGTTGTACGAGATCGCCGCGACGGGAAAGGCATGTAAGGGGTATTTGGACGTTATTTACCTTGCTCCCATTGCTCAAAGAGATGACTACATCAAGCCGAAATTGCCCAAAACTGCCTTTCACTGTCGCCATGGATTATGACAAGTTGTTTGAACTTTCTACATGGAAGTCTCTTGTGGTGGTGCAGCGTCTTCAAAGCCTTCGAAACTAGTCCATTATGAGTTTGGCATTCACACGATACAATCTCTGGCCCCTTATTGTGCTCTATTCAGGACGTTTTTTGACCTTATAACGGCAGGTGTGGTATAGGGGGGAGCCTCAAATCAATACTATAGAGAAATTTCAGAAACTGCTTTTATCGTAAGCTGTGCCTTTAAGCCAACAAACTGTTAAAAAGGGAACCCTCTTCTGTCCTCTGATTTCGGCATTCAAGTACTATTTCGAAAACTTTGTGGCTAGAATGATCACTTTTGTAGAAACAATCTATTTATCGAGCAACCTAAATCCAATCATTCTCCTTCTCGGTGACGAGAAGTCTTGCTAAAGGTTATGGTATGTCACAATCATGAGCTAGGCAGCTCTCATTTGATAATGATGAAAACAGTACTTATAACCAGCCAAAAGTAGTACGTATGACGAACTTTCTGAAGAGGGTACGGCTGCATTCAGTGGCTCTATCACGTAGCTTTCAAATATGTACATAGTTAGCAGTGGTCTTCGTCATATCACATGGAACGAGCTCAGTAGCATTTACAAATGTTGACTTTCAGGACGGCTGTGCACAAACCAACCAACCGGTTAAGTGCAATGGTGAAGTCCAGGTACGTCTTTCTTGTAATTTTTGAAGCGCATTACGGTCTGTGAGTATACGATGTTGGATTCATACCGGTGTCTTCGCATTTAATAAACACGGTCTGGAAGAAAAGCAGAATCTGCGATCTCCCTACCCACTCCTATCCACTATTGACGCGTCTCAGGGTACGTAGGAAGAGGAACCCCATCATGCACTGCCCATATTTTTTTCTTTCTTACAATTCGAAAAATGCTATTTTGACTGTATGCTCATGGTAACGGCTAACGTTCCTATTTTTAGACCATCGAGGAGGGTCCGGACATTCGCGAAAATATTCAAACACAGACTGAATGCTTCCAGACGTCCTCAGTGAGTGTTTCAATAAATTCTGTTATAAGATTGTGCGTGATAACTAAGTAGAGAAAATTTCCGCTATCCTCAAAATAATTCAGCCCAAACTGATGAAACGATCTTGCGCAGAGAAGAACTGAAGGTGTATTCTATTTGCAAAACGTTTTCACTGGCTTCAGTCGCATTCTGTCTAATATCAATTCTCCTTCCTTTCGAATCTTATACTTATTAAGTGAACGAAATATTCTGAGGGTCATCCGCTTCTGTCCTCTGATTTCGGCATTCGAGTATGATTTCGAAAAATTCGTGGCTAGGGGGATCGTCTTTGAAGAACCGGTCGAGCTAAACAACCTAGCCTTCTAAGTTCCACGACACCCCACGATCCCTCCTCTTCTGTAGCGATTGCGGTTGTAAAGGTGATACATGGTCGTTAGTCGTAGATGACCACTCATCTGTTGTTCATTTTCAATGCTATGCTTTTGTGCGCTCATGTCACACAGGCGACTTTGAACTAATGGTAAGTGCTGCTTGATTCTGCTTCGAGAGTTAATTTTTTGAGTGATCGTCATCCTGCAAGTGGGCTTCGAAAAGTTTCCGTTCAATTGCACCACTAGCTTTATCGCAAATAGAAGTAGGAAACTAGTAGGTAGAATAGTGATAACTTGCTTCGGGACAGTGATGCATGCATTCTATTGCAACCGCACGGCTGTTCATAACAGCCATCTCTAATTTTCTCCGCGTGATTCATGACAAGACAGCATTGAAGTGCTGATATAGCCAAAAGAAGAGCGCATCAGCATCACCAAAAGTCTTTTTGATATATTTTCACGTCCAATCATCTCTCTTGCTGCTTTTTTGGCAATTTATGGACAAAACTCCAGTCTCGGACGGGACTCGAACCCGTACTTGTCCTTTCCGGGGACCGTGCTCTATCCCTTACACTGCCGACCCCGCTTGCCCTCGCCTTCATGTTCCTAAGCTGTCATGGATGGGCCAGGTACCGCAAAAATTTTTAGCACACAGACTTGCGCCAATCGTAGTGGGTTGAAGGTTGGTAACAGTAATTCGGATGTGAAAGCGGGAGACTGAGACAGGAATAGCGACCAGCGCTCGGCTATTGAACTCCTGAAGAGAAAGAACATTTCTGCTATATGTTTCAGGATACCTCTACGCAAACCAGCGACACACTGAAGTGCTATGATCAAGTTCAGGTACGTTTCACAGGTGATTGCTCCATTCATTCTCGCTTTGACTCTGGAACATTCAAAGTTCAGTTTGTATCTTTACTATGATCTTTGGATTGCTAGTGCACTATAAGGTCATAGGCTGCATACCTCGAAATCTTAAGTTGCTGCGATGTGATTCCCACACTCTCACCGCGCTTCGCGCGCTACGGGCATGACTCAACTTCTATGGTTTAGTGTTGTAATGGGCAGCATTTTCGGTAGTGCGGACAGCGCACCATTTCTCGATAGTCTCTGATTTCTTTCTCTTACCTCACCTCTCCCTCTTGTTTCGATGCCTTTTCTTCATGTTTTCTTTTACTGTGCTTGCGCGCCTATACCAGAAATCCGACTTAAAGTGTCTTAAAAAATTTTCGTTTGATTTTTAAGGATTCTTCTTCGCAAACCAACGAGCAGACTATGCGAAATGGTGAAGCTCAGGTAGGCGTACAACATAAATCGCCTTCCCTGCTTCGACTGCGCTCATTCTCATTGAAGTCGTTCATGACGTTACCGATACATAAGTGCTGCATTTTGCTACTGGAAGATTCAGTCGTGCTCCAAGATATGAATAAAACCTCTTGGTCCTTTTTTAACTCTTAAGCTGTGAAGGCCCCAATGGCAGAATTTCTACGCTTGTCTGTTATACTTTTAGACTGTGGAAAAGAGCCATGAGGACATGCATAGCGTCGGGACAGGAACTGATGATGAGCTTGCGATGACGGTAGGTTTTCTCCTGCTTTAGTACTATTTCGAGATTAGTAAGGAAAAAAGGGATAAAATTTCAAGACCTGTGACAATTCCAAAGGGCACCGCAGACTTTGTTAAAACTAAGCAATAAGCACGATGTCGTCTGCAAAGCGGAGGTGATGTGTAGCGGTCGCCGACCTTCACTCCCAAGTCTTCCAATTCTGAATGACGCAACACTTGATGGCAAAATTCCAAACGTAAAGATGTCCTAGAGCTCACGAAGTATTCTTATACATTGAGAAGAACATTCTCCTTGTCTTAGGCTCTGATCAGTAGAGCTGCCTAGACGGTATCAAAGGCCTTCTTTGAATATAGATAAACGTATCGTAATGTAGCCCATGAAGGTATTTTGCCGTGCCCTATGACTACGTGACGTCAGACACATCGGTATATTGTACTCTGGCGATACTTCCATGAATATTGTTACAGTGTGGACGTGATCGATTGTACTGAATGCTATTCGAAACCCTGCTTGCTCGCATGGCTATTTCTGATCTGACCAAATCTAGTATTGAGGATGTCCTATGTGACACCAGACCTGGGTGATTGGGTGATGACTGCCAATATCATACGCATCTCCTTTTTTATACAGCAACACAGCTTTGCTAGTTTTTCACGAATTTTGCGCTTAACATTTTGGCGGTCACGGGTGACGGGCGTATGCAGGGTTCAGACAACGACTGGAGGAGGCTCTATGTTCTGGTTTGGTGCTACGCGGACCGTTCACTGTACGATGCCTCCTCGATGATAGCATGTCGAATTTCGGTAGGGAGAACTGGAGGAGCAAAATACTCATCCTGCCCATAATATTATGCAGGCAGCGGGACGACCGACATGGCTGCCGAAGAGATCCGAAAGAAGCAGTAAGTGGTCTTCTTCATTGCCTTAATCGTAAGAGAAGCAGTAAATGTTCCACCACGACGGCGAGGGGATGTCGTCTTGGTCTTGTAACTGGCGAGCGACGCTCCGGCGGGCTTCGCGAATACTCTTCCCAATCTCGGTGGCATCAACTAAAACTGCTTTCTTCCCTCTTCCTTCTTCCCTGTGTTCTGGCGTGTCAGCTCGGAAAAATCCGAAGAAAGTCGTCTCTTAACATTCTGTGAGTTTCCATGTTTCCTAGCACAATCGGGAAGATGTTCAACGAGCCTGGCTCTGGCTTGGCATTGTTTTATGTCATTTTTGGGTTGCACATCGCACTCGAACTTCATCAAGAGTCGTTTCGAGTCTGAAAACGAAAGAGCGATAAATAAAAGGTTCTAGAAGAGACTTTACGGCTAGTATGACTAATCTTTCGAAGCAATCTTCCTGCATTTTATTTCCTAATTTGAGGGTCAGCCAGAGCAACGAAACTCAGTTGACAACAGCACGTATATGGAACCTGAATCATGTAAAACATCTTATTCCCAGGTTCGCTATAATGATTTTCTTCGAACCTTGTTTGGCAAAGTTTTGCTGAGTAATGGAGAGCTCACCGTTCCTGCAGTCATTGAACAGTATATCTTTCCCAGTTGTACCACTTCTTAATTCGCTCTTTCACTCACTCTCTTCAGACCTCGAGTCTAGCAATGGACTCTGTCTATGTACAGTGTACACCAGCAGTCAGCACATCGCAGACTCAATATACTTGTACTTGTGTGACAGACGAGTCTTCACAGACCGAAATATGCATGAAAAATAAGAAGAATCAGGTATGCTTACTATCAAAATTCTTGGATTTATTGATGCGGTCTTTTTAGTTTAGGTAATCAGTGAGTTTCATATATTTATGAAATCCCTGGTTTTTAATGTGAAAAATGGTGAAACGAATTATGAATGTGGGAGATAATGTAACTCTTCCATGCATATTTTGATATTTTTTATTCCAGAAGTTTAATGTGCTCCTTTCAGTTTGAGTGTAGAAGATTTTATGCAATTAATACAGGAATGCGAAGCATCTGTGGAAACTGAAGATGCCTGCACACAGAGTGTGATTGTCTACACAGACAAGGCACTGCAAACTACGTCAACGGTGGACATGGACCCCCTGGGGAGCATCGACAGTGCATATTCGGGAGTACAGCTTTGGAGTGATTTTGATCGCGTACCCATCAAGGAATTCGATGTTTCCCAGCAGACGTCCCCAACTCTCGTTCAAGATGTAGCGTCGTACTTCAACTTGGAAGTACACTCGTTGGCCATCCAAACAAAACCGGAGACCAAGGAAAGGGAATGCTATGCCAAAGTGGAAATGGGTGAAGACGAAGTTCAAGCGGTAGTTGAGTCGCTCGAGGCTGCAGTTGGCCAAGCGGATAATGAGAACTGGATAAAGGTATTCACAGTCATCGTCAAGCTGCCACAATTCACTGTCCTCGCTTCGCACAACACTTGCACGGCTTTTTTCTTTTTATTCTGCACCTTTATAGCTTCACTGCAACGGCTTACCTTCTTTTCTCAACACCAACTATGCATACTTTCGACACACTGCTTTACTACGACTTCTTTCACTTCATCGCACACTTTCCACCCGCTTCAGTTTGCCTCAGCAGCATGTGTGAAAAAATGAGGAGCTATTTCGTTCGCATTGAGTAGGTCTCCATTCGAAGCACACGTGTAAAGAGGTGGAATGAACAAACGGGAAGCCTTTCTGTGTTCAGTCGAAATTGTATTACTTAAGGTGTACCTAGCCGAGCTGGATGATGAGAAACGCCGGCGAATGATGGATATCGGCATTCAGACGGGTGTTCTAGCGCGAGTGCAACACATATATGCAACTGTTGATACTGAAAACCCAGTATGTTCACTGTTTAGATAAGACGATAACTATTATACTTATTTTGACTAAAAATCGATTTCTAGCAGGTGCCTGATGCCTCACGACCATCTATTCGTGTAAGCGAAACGGAAAAAGTCGATGTGGATTATGCTGATGAAAGGTAACCTCGAAAAAATACTTGTTCAACTTAAGCGAACCTCAGTTCTTACTTCTTACTTTGTTTTCTTTATAGGAACTTCAATCACTGGCTCTAAAATGAACCCCCTCATAGTGTCACCCGTTAGTCATCGATTTCCTTGAACAGTAGCAAAAGACGTCTCACTTTTTTCATGTCGAGCCATTGTGGTCCAGTGCATCGTCCTCGCTTGAGGGATGCGAGGCAATCATTTCTTTTGTTCAGAGTTCGTGGAAAGTCTGGCCATTGCGCTGGCGGCCGTCCTCGCATTCATTTGTCTCGAGGGGCCCAGTACATACATACTAGTCAGTAGTCAGTAACTACCGAATAACGTGTAACTTGTCCCCCCCCCCCCCCCACGCGATCTTCGGATGCTTGGCAAATGCGGCGGCATCCCTGATTTTCGTTTAGACGTAAGTGCGTGTATCGTGAACTTCGAACCATCGCCTTTTCTACAGGCAGTCAAGCTGCATTCTGTCTCAGTGAAATCCAGGCCTTTGAAATACACGTCAAAATGGGAAGAACAACATGGTTTAAAGGCGAGCGCAGAGCCGACCATTCGCCTTCTTCTCTACTCCTTCGATGTTCTCAAATGCTGCCTACTTCGCGCGTCCCCTTTTGCTCACTTTGGAGTCAAGTAGTTGATCATGTTGACTTCTCGACCTTAATGCACGTAGCTAGATTATTCAGAAGCATCAGAAACTATCCGTTTCTCATGAACTTCTCTCCGCTTAATCAGCTCATAGAATATCTCTCCACAGTTGCAATCGAAACTGCCAACGTAAGTAGCGACACATCATTCATTCCCATGCCTTCTCATTATGAATGAAATGATACTTTGACAGTGCCTGCACTTTTAGGAACCTAAGTAAGTATTGTTCTCTCTGTAGAGTCATGCGGTAATCATTTTTCGTTTGGAGGAAAACAAAGAAAGCGCTACTCATACATGCATACATGAGTTACCAATTATAGGATTTCGAAGTGCGGAATAGTGCTGAAAAATGCGTGTTCGGCTCAAGTCAGCCTTGCCTTTTAGCTGTTGCAAAGTGGAGATGCACAGCTGATCTGATCCGCCATTTCCCTTTCCGAAACAAAGGATTGATTTACCCTCTGACCGCGAAATTTTTGCTGGGGAGTTCTTCCAAATACGCGTGAACAGCATGTCCGGCACGAGTACCCTTATCGCTCATGTTTACGATACTTTGATCCGTTGTCTTCAAAGTTGAAAATAACCATTTTTTAGAAAGTCACCATTCCCTGATTTCGTTTACTGGAGCATCGATTTTGTGTTATTGAGCAGCCTGACTACTAAGGCGAAGCCGCTGATGTATTTAATAATGCCTTTGATGACAGCCCACTATAAGTTGTACATATTTGTTGTCCTTCTCAAGAAATAATTGGCCGTGATTCTCAAATTTCTGGATATCGAATAGGTTTTGTTGCCTTCATAACGAATTAAAGAGGATAGGTGATAAAAGTATAGTTGACGTGGCCTTCGTAGTCTAATAGCTGGGAATAGAATGAATTTCGCCCTTCTTACATGATACTGAAGTAGGTCAAATGAAAGTAACAAGAAACTATCAAAATAGATCAGGTCCTAATAAATAAGATGAATTCGTAAAAAGATCTCTCAAAAACAGATTTACAGATTGAATCCAATCATGACAAAGAGGAAATTGCAGTGGGGGCGAGTTGCAATGCTAGCACTCAGTCTAGGACTGGTCAACGGTAGTTGAGATCTTGGCAGAGGCTCCTTATGTTCGGAGACGACCATTACGAAGAACTTCAGCGCATGTTTAATGGTATTTCTGCTAGTACATAGAACACCGGAGAAATTGCGTTAGTGTCCTATTTCTCCTCATGGGCACACCAGTTGGACTATGCACGCTAATGTGTGCATTTAACAGTAGCGCTCAAAAGTATTCAGCCAAGCGCTTTCACGCTTTTTCGTTCATAGCTTTTTTCGTAGTGGAGGGAATCGCGCAGAATTTTTAAGTTCAACTTAAGCATATTTTACACCATCCGCTCCGGTTCCCTACGGCAAAGCAGCTGTATCCAGATATTTGGAAGCAGGGTGGTTTTTGCGGTAGCAGACTTCGTTTGAACAAAGTAATGGCGTCTGCAGTTATTTGCACCTTATTTATTTATTTATTTATTTAACGGACATGTTGTAAACATGTGAAATGAGGAAAAGAACACAACCAAGGAAAAAGGAAATAAAACAAACTATAGGACCTTATAATAAACTCAACTAAGTGAAATGAACTTGTCAATGGATCTCTTGAAAGTACAATAATTTGGGAGGACGAGATTACGACGTAAAAGCGAGTTGAAGCTAGATCTAACACTGTTACTGAAAAACTGTGCTTTAATTTGAGTTCTTGCTGGCATGGTTGAAATCTTAGCGGAGGAGCCTCGCGTGCT
>UZAF01016316.1:0-22197 GCA_900617895.1 Haemonchus placei | reverse complement strand
GTCACTGAGACAATCCTGTATAAAGAAGTCTCAATAGATCTACCTTTACAAAAACCATGAAGGGAATTTGGAATTATTCTAAACTTATCAATATGAGAAACCATGTATTTCCTGAGAATTTTTTCAAAAACTCTGGCGAAAATAGAGGTCAAGCTTATAGGCCTATAGTTTCCAGGATCAGAAAGCGGTTCTTTTTTGGGCAGCGGAATGACAATAGCATGTTTCCATCTACGAGGCACTTCACTGTTCATGAAACTAAGATTAAATAGGAACTCAAGAGGGCCAGTGATTTCATGAATGCATTGCTTGATAACTAAGTATGGTAGTCCATCAGGGTTATTTGAGGCTGATGAAGCCCACTCAAGCAAAATCCTCGCAATATCCTCTTTATAAAACCAAGGAGCAGGGTCAGCGCAATCAATATTAGGATACAACAGAGGTTTCAATACAGGGCAAGATGAAGCAAAAGCCTTTTCAAAATTATCGGCTAACATCTCAGCTTTATTCTCATCAGTTACTGCCCTCATTGAATCCTTGCATAAAGTAGCAATGCGTGGCTTATCTGAAAGCCTCGATTTCAAGATTGAATAAAGACCTCTTACTCCACCCTTGGACATCATTTTGGCCTCAACATAAGCGTAGTATTTACTCAGTTTCTTAGTGTACTTCTTATCTAATAGGTTATATCTTTCCCATTCCTAAGGCTGTTGCGTATTCACGGCTGAATTCCAAAGCTGTTCCCTTCTGTTCCACATTGATACAAGATAAGAGGGTAACTTGGACACTGATGGAGAGAGCCTTTTACAAGGTATGAACAGATCCATCGCATGGTGTATGATCGCGAGGAACATGTGCGTTATTCTTCTCTACTGTGTTCGGTATAGACGCTCGTATACTTTGGACATGTCAAAAAGAAAAGAAATCCTAGAAGTACCAGTGTCCCTATTTCCAGTTGATTTTGGATACAAGCCCTTTGGTATATCTGGAGCACGATCAGATTGCAGGTTAATAGTGGTAAATATTCACAATACACCCATGCTACACATATTGGAATTTCGCATGATTACATCAAGCCAGAAAGGAGTTACGACTGAAAAGTAAAACTCAAGCATTCCGCTGAAAACTTTTCAGCACTACTGTATATCCACAACCGCTCACCTAGATGAAGTCATTATTTGGAATATTAGAGGGACTAGAATGAGATAGTTCTCTCTAGACTTTGACGCTGGGACTGCCTTGAGGGCTCCGCTCGAAATATTTCATCTCAGCAGAATTGCGAGTTGTTGATTTTAGCCCCGTCCACCTCAGTGCGGACCCTTCCCACTAAATATTTGCCAACCCTTCTTTAGCAGCCCCTAACCACTTTCTTCGCATCCTGAGGCGATTCAAAGCTGAGCCGTAAATTTTGATCCTAGCCCAGCCGACACAGGCACAAATCCTGCCCACCTCAGGGATTTTACCACAATTCTTCTACTTACTCTAACCACTTTTCCCCGCATTCTAGAGTGTATCTGAACAAAAATATGGATTTTTAGTCTTAACCTCACCCACCTAAGTGCAAATCCCCTCCACTTTAGGCTTTGGCCACACATCTTCCGTTACTTCTTACCACATCTATCCGCATTCTAAAAAGTTATGAACACAATAGTGAATTTTTGATCTGAGCTCCGCCTACCTTACTTACAATTATTGTACGCCCCGCCTGCTTCGAAAATTCGGTCAGCTTCCCCTTCTATTACCTCCGTCCAATTTTTTCACTTTTGACCACATTACGAGTTCCTGTTTTGAGCTCCACGCACCTTGGTGCAAACTCCTTTCATGTCAGAGCTCCTCCCATAGCCTCTAACCACTTATTTTCCACGTTATAGACTCATTGCAACAAAGCTATGAGTTTTTTTTTACAAAAGGACCTTAAATTTTAATGCACGCCCCCACCTATCGTGAGAATGGCTTCGACAAATTCGCATGAACCATGGTCAATCCTTTCGTTTTTCTGACGCCCACGCTATCATTAGAAGAATTATGAACTTACATGGTGTGTACCTCCCACTGCGAGAAGCTCGGTGTTGGCGGCAGTCCCGGTGTTCGTTTTGACGTCCCAAAGGATCTAGTCTGTGATCACTTTGGTCTGTAACAATATCACGATATCGCATAATGTGTCCGACCACCTGATCTTCCATTGCTTGACGCAAACAACGACATCTTCCGTTCGATTACGGAGCTCGGAAGGCCACAGAGGTAACGGGTAACGGAACTTCTCCCCGATTGCGGCATGCGGCAAGTGTTACTGCAATTTCCGTGCTCATCCTGCCTCCCGATATGACGCAACATTTTTCGTTGGTTTCTTTTTTTATTAGATTTGATCGTTTTCTTCTGTTCCTTTTTCGTTTTTATACTTATTAGACTTGATTAATTTGAATGTTTCCTCCTATATTAGCGATGATCAAGACCGCATTGCCATTGCAGGGAGCGGCTAGCCATCAAATAGGTAAAGGACTCTCTACCTCACAAATTGTGCGCTCCAATCTCCCATCGCAATCGTGCAATACGCGGCGGGTGCGGCGTGCGCGACGCCGTTTTCGGGGAGAAGATTCCGGATCCCCACATTCCCATCTGCACTCTGTATGGAGAAATCCGAGCATCATATTTTCCAAAGCGTATTGAAGAACGCTGACAGTATATCATCCTGCTTCAGTAGAGTCTAAGTTTCTGAGGTGTTCGTCGAAGCAGGAAAAACGGCGGTTTCAAAAAGGTGAGCGCGGAGTCCGATGTTTATTCTTTTTTACTTTGTCCCATCGATATTCTCAAAAACTCCCCACGCGGTGTGTTCCCTTCTGTTCAGCTCCGGAGCTAGGTCGTTCATCATGTTGACTTCCCAACCTAGGTACCCATAGCTGGAGCATTCGGGGATAGCCGTTGCGTCTAGCGTAAAGGGAGCATCAGGTACCAGTTTTTCTCATGAATATCGTCTTCGTTAGATTCAGTCTTAAGTCGGTCTTCCCAGAAGCGCTGTTAAATTTTGCCAGATTTCTTCCGCCTGCTCGATGTTCGATGTTATCAGCCACGATGTCGTCTGCTAAGCGGAGTTATGTAAGCAGCGGCCGACGACCCTCACTTTCAAGCTTCCCATTCCAAATGACGCATGACGTTATCGAAAGTCGCACCGAGAATTTTGGGCGAGAAGATATCGCTCTGCCTATATTGAAAGGAACATCCTAGTTGCCTAGGGCTCCAATTGACGTTTCTGACAGTATCGAGGACCTTCTTCGAATCGATAAACGTAAGTCATAACGGCATTTCCCCCCCCCCCCCCCCAAGATACTTCAAGTCTTGTAAGAGTGCGGATATGATCGATTGTTCTGAACCCTCTAGGGAACCCTGCTCGCTCGCATAAGCCTCCTTCATATGTTATTCTATTTGCCAGTTCTGTTCAGGATAACGCGTATGAAAAGTTTGTTTGTAGATCACTGACAGCAGGAAGATTGGGCGATAGTTGCCAATATCATCGGGATCTCCTTTCGTATACAGCAATACAGCCTTGCAGGTTTTCACAGTGAGTGACTTCGCATGACAGGACCACGTGAAGGACCTGGTCAAGGTTCTGACGATATCTGGCGAAAGAGTCTTTAGATGTTCTGGTTCAATCCCAGAGGATTTGGGCGCCGTACTTCATTGACGCGATGGTACCTCGAATTTTGATAGGGAGAACCTAAAAGGCGATATATTCCTTGCTTAATATGGTGGCTTGGCCTTTCGATTTCCCCGACCAAAATTCCACGTGCCATCGCGTTGATGAAGAATTAGTAAGATAGCAGAGATTGGAGTAGAGGTGGTGACTATAAGCGATGTTCCTTTATCACTTCTCTGCTAACGTATCGCGATGACGTATCGCGCATATCTATCGGCTCATGAGTCTTCGAAGAGAGTCGTCCCTTGGCTACTTGGAGACTCTCTGCTTTTCTAACACTTTCGTGAAGGTGTTCGATGGGCCGTTTGTGTTCTTTATCGAGTTGTCGCTGACCGAATCTTCCAACAAACCCGCAAGTGAAGCGGAGTGATCCCAATTGACAAGTCTTGGGGCTTCGTTTCCTGAACTTCGCACTGATCTCTCACGCACTGAATTCAGCACGGAGGAGTCGATGGGCTTACCCGTGTAGAACTCCGGAACAACAGCGACGTCAGTCACTCAAAACTTGCGATTGACGATGATGTGGTATATTTCATTATGGAACTTCCACCAGATGACTCCCATGTACATAACGAATGGGAGGCTTCTGGAGCTGCGCGTTATCATGGATAATGTGGGTCGACAGGATAAACTCGGACAACCTTTCACTCTGTTGATTCCATTCCGCTCCCCGATGTGGAGCTCTTTAGCCATTCTTTGGGAACCAATCTTGGCGCTGGAATCACCGACGATGATCTCGACGAAAGTATGGTCTTTTCTATAGAGCCTCTCCAGATCCATAGGAAACGCTTCCAACTCCTCTTCTTCTTAGCTTGATGTTAGGGCATAGGCAATGAAGACTGTTAGGTTTGTTCAGACACATCTTGTTAATCGCAAACGTCCGATTGGGTTGCCTGGCTTTCGTACGAATCGATTTTCATGGCCAAGTGCCTATTTTGAAGTACACCGCGCCGTCGACGCATCTACTCTTGCTTCTCTCCAAGAAACAGTCCCTCTTCACTCTCAAATACAACGTGCAGTGGACGATGCCTTCTCGTTTAAGTCAGTTCGACGACGTCGTGCTGGATATTGCTAGTATGCGTCATTGAACATTCGATCGAGCTTCCGACCCAAGTGTTCGCGCATTGAAGTGCAGACCGCTATCTCAGTGCTTCCGCTCCATTTAGGCAATATATAGCCCTGAGGTTTCATTAGCCTCTCTAGAGCGGTCCTACCCAACGCTGGCGTATTGGGGGGCTTGGTTAGGTTCGGGGGAATTAGGCTGACTTATATTACTGCTTTTGGCATATAGGTAAACATATGCGAGTAGCTTGCCAGAATCTAAGGTGGGGGCTGGGTTGACTCTAGGTGTGCGAGGGACTTTAATTTTGGAGGTGGCCCCAAAACGCCTTCCAGACACTTCCCATTCACTCAAATTCTAGAGTTCGGCTGAATATATGAGCAGGATACCAAGGGTACCCGCAGACTCCCCCTCACACTTATGCAACGAACTTCTCGGCGATGAAAGAGTCAGCCGAAGCCGAATCAGGAACGGAATCTGCCCTAACATTCGCCTTATTCGCCAACATAAACTCTATGGATTATCACGTCAATCGTCCGTTGAAAAATTAGCTAGCGAACAGAACTTTCAAGAAAATGGATGACTTGACGGCCGACGTCAAGGGGTGGATCGCTCCCAATAATCGAAACTTCTTCACGTGTGGAATTCGACTGCCTAGCAAATAGGAAGCAGTGCTTGACGTAGATGGTGGATATGTTCCGGAGTAATTATGTGAACATATCTTTGCGCAATATTTCCATTGTTTCTCTAAGTGAAATTTGCGAAAAAACCCGCAGTAATTATGCATCAACCTAATATATCGACCAGCACAGCAGAAACAGGGAGTCTATCTTCTAAATCCAGCTGTGTCTCTGGGCAAGTTTCGACAACTTTTGGTCGGCGATTTATTCCCCTATCAACCACATGGAGACGCCCTGCTGGGTTACCTCAGTGATGAAGAACAGTGTACCAGGAATTTATATCCATAAAAATAAGAAGGGTATGCAAAGTGTTACATGATAGTAATATTATAATTGGTCGGTAACAAAAGTGAGTACCACTCAGGGCTTCGGTTGACCCATGAACTTGAACATAAGAGTTCTTCAGAAGTTTTTAGTGCCAGCTTGAATTGACTCCTCTAACATTCGAAACTAACTCTAAAAATAAGAAGTGCATCTATAATATAGAGTTTTAATAGCAGTGTGCGGTTTCCGTCGTAGGTCGAGTAAAAGCTTCCTTCGATTACTCGTCATTATTCCACATCACATTCCGTACCTTCCGCAATCATACCAATAGCTATTTCTTTCTAATACCCTTATAGGCGCCTCTCTCATCAAGAATGAAGTCGACTTCGTTTCAGCTCCATTCCTCTGACACCAGTTCCGTCGTCAAGTGCTTCTGTACCTCAGTCTCCAGTAGATCAAGTTACAACTACTGCACAACTTTTCAGAAACAAGTGAGTGTGTCACGGAAGTGACGATTAGTACTTTGAAATGTTTTCCAACTTTTTTGTTACAAGTATAGTATTTTAGACATAAAACAGAAATAGAGCCAATCATTGAGAAACCCATTTACTATTACACCACCACAGAATTATATAATTTCCAAACAAATGACTAGCTAATCAAAGATGAACTTTACGCCGTCTTGAGCCATCCACGAACCGGCAAGCTACACGCTAAGTGTAGTACGATTCTTTAGCTATGGGATCAAGGTCAACCGTATGTCCCAAACTGGTTGATCAGTTTGTGATTGAATGCCTGTATTTTTTCATTGTTCAATTATCACTTACGCGACTTTTGAAAAGAATAACAGCTTTCCTCAATGTTCTCCGCTGAGGGCAAAAAGGCTGCAGAATCATTGCTACCCTCTGATGGAGTGTGCACATGGTCTTCGCTCGCCCACCTGAGAAGGAGTGACAATCCTCTCAGACATAACATTTGACGCGAACAGCGCAGTGGATTGGTCACTGTCACTGCAACGTTACAACATGTCTGCTCACTTTTTCTTTCATACATACAATGCTCTCATCTAATCAGAGTTTCAAAGTTAGAAGAAAATTAGTTTTTGATTCTAATGTATCATGATTTTATTTTTGGTTCTTTTACCAAATTATAATAAACGGACTCATTACTTTCATTGTTAGGTCTCCGACGACTTTCAAAAAGCCTCAGTTACCTGCAGACGTGTACAACAGGGTGAGTTCCATCCATTACGATGAGTGCCATTGAAAACTATACCTGCAAATGATCAATTATTGGTTTTTTAGGTGTCAGATCTTCGGTCTAGATTCGAAAGGTCGAAACCTGATCGTAGACGTACTCGGTCGTCATCAAATGAGAGATAGTCATTTCTATCTCGCAATGATTCGCCACCTAAGATCTGAAATAATGGGGTTTCCAAAAAGTAATGAGACTCCAGCGACTTGGACCTCTTGAACCTTTTTTCTTATATCAGCAGCATACAGTTTGCACACAATAGAAATGCTTTTATCCGGTGACCAGTACTGAATCTTTTCTCCATCTGCGCTTGGATTTCGCATCCTCATCACTGTAGAATGCTGAGAAAATTCGGTCAGCCCGTATATGGCGTTGTCTATCTTCCCAAAGCACAAGATTTTTTATATGATTGCGGTTAATGAACCGGACGGAGGTGGGTTCCTGCGGCATCTGCTGGTGGTGCACTGTAATGGAGTAACTATTATGAAGAAAACGCCTTTCTTCTTCCGCCTCATTTCGGCTTTCCATTCAGAGTGCCTATAACTGCATCGTATGGACTTTATCCTTTGTTTGTACACTCTAAGAAGCCATCTCAGATGCGATACACAAAACAGTGAATCCATCGAGCGATTTGTACCTCGACCATTTCATCAGCTTCAGCTAGGGCTGGTGCTGCCACTGCTCGCCATAATCAAACTTAGGCTTGGATCGCTTCCCCTTGCTATATAGAGCTACTCATCAAACTAAACCACACACGAGCACAGCACCGTAAAGGAGCTTCTCAAAAGTTGGTCATGATTTCGAACTAGAGCTCCTAATTAGTTGTTCCAACAGCGAGGGATAGGTTCCTATGATGAATAGTGGAAATTCCCCTTTGTTTTCACTTTGACCCAATTTTCATCTGGTAAAATTCTTTGTTGAGATTGTACAAAAAGAAGACATCACTTAACATTTCTGCTTTACATTGCTGCAATTACATGTTCAAATGAATGTAATCTCTTGAAGACGACTGATTCATTCGATAATCTCTGTTAATGATAAAGCTTTTTTCCGTGATGTACATCTACCCTGCCATTCGAGATAAATTTGTGTTTCTCATATTTTCTTCCGAAGAAATGCTAAAACGATCGTTTTTCCGGATGCTATCGATTTCAATAGTAAAGCATGCATTTCAATAAACTCGAATGCCATACTCGCCTATTTTCATTTCTCCATTAGGTTTTACAGACCAAATTTTGGAGTCTACATGTCGAATAAGTTTATCTCAGATCGTGACGACCAATGCCGATCACACAAATTCTGGTAGAGCTTAACATTAACATACAGTAACCGGGCTCCCTAACCCTCATTTGTAAGCGATCCATGAGGATTACTGGGTCAGTCTGGATGACGCGCAAGGGCACGAGAGGTGGACTAGAAGACCGGCTCACTGCATTCAGGAAGCTACGAGTTTGATAGCTGTAGTGGCAAAAACATTGCTCTGCAAAATTAGCGAGAACAGTGGCTGCTTTCATAGTCCGCCGGCCGGCCGTCCGGCGAGCTGGCGCGCCGGCTGACGAATCAGTGCGTATGTAAGAGATCTACGTCTGTTGCATTTTATTTCACGGTCAGAACCCGTGAGAACCGTGAAGTAAAATGCAACAGACGTAGATTTATTACATACGAAGTAAGTCGTTTTACGTCAGCAAGCGCGCCGGCGGACGAGTGTATGTCGTTTGGCGCGATGGGCGGGGTCGCGCCGCCCATCGCGCCAAACGCCGCCCATTTGAGGCGGCGCGACTCCGCCCATCGCCCCTTCAACTCATTCAGATCGCGTAATCTTCNATGGGCGGCGCGACCCCGCCCATCGCGCCAAACGACCGGCTCCGCCGGCGGACTATGAAAGCAGCCGATGCCGGTTAGGCTCAGATTGACCTGCTGTTGAAGAAACCCGTCAAAACAAGTATGACTCAGATCAATAGAAAGAAGTTATAAAGCCAGAACCTGATCCAGAAAAGACGAGCAGTACCTTAGCTTGAGTTTTGCAAGCAACATGGGAAAAGCTACCACTACCAAGGAGTGAATAAGCTCGGTCTAGAATTCAATTCAGGAAAATGGAACTCTGAAAGTTGGATCGCTTACTGGGATGTCACAAAAATTCTTGGTCTCATAATTTGCAACGAGAAACATGAACGCCTGTTCCTGGAGAGTAATATCCGTGGTAACCACCGCAAGCGGGTTGCCCCAAACACGTAAAGGATAAGTTCTACTTAAATCTTGAGGAAACCATTTAGTCAGTTCCGATAGGGGTTGTCCCACCATAGCGAACAAACCAAAAACAGGTAAGGAGATAGCACTTTAATCCCCCACCCCCACAGCTCACAGGCTGCGGTACCTTCCTTTGAAAAAATGTACTGTGTAGTCACTTGTTGTTATTTTTCTTATAAGTGGGCACAGAACCTATGGGCATGTAATCGTTGATAGTGATCGTTATTAAAATTTTGATAAGAAAACCAATTAGGTAATGAAGAAAATTTATTGCCACCATATTATTACACATCACATAACAAAGACCTTCACTTGTACACAACAGCACTGCTGGCAGTTACACATTGAGCATATAGCATACACGTCTCCTCTATCATAAATGTATAGATTGATTTCTCCTCATATCAGATTTTCCACGGGAGTAAAAATCTCGAAGAGAGAGAAAATTTCATCGGCTGCTATGATTTCTGCGTGAGAGCTCGTCTAGAAAGAAATATCGAATGACCGAGAGGTATCACGCTTTCAAATCCTAAGTTTTGAAATAAAAGCGAGGGGTCAAAAAGAGATAAGAAATTCTATTTACAGAAACCATCTACTGGCCCGTAAAACTTTTCTCTTCAGGAGAGTTCATCTGTAGAAAATGCGGATTCTTGGGTGAAAATTTTCATCAGAAAGGAAAAGAGAGTCAAAAGCTTACTCCAATTATGTACGTAGTATTTCCGTGTGGATCAAGCAGCAATACCGATAATTTGAACAAGGTGCCCGTTTGTAGCAACCGATTGCCACCTCCAGAGATCACCCACTGCGTTCTGGCTGCATCACTTCCAGATGTGTATTTGGTGGTTCACTTCCCTTCAAAGTGTGCCAATACGCGTTTATTGGTCAACCATATATTCCAAATATTATATACGAGTCGAATATATGGCTAATCGGCCAGCTACATGGAGTATACATGAACTTCAAATCCGCTATAGAAATGGGGATGAAGGAGATTTGTGTCATTTGTAATCTCTTCGAATAGTTTTTCACGACCGTCCAACTGGGAGTACGCAACGTTTTGTCTTCCCATCGCTAAGAGAGAGCCAAAGAAGCAACACGTACAGGTTAACAGAAATCACACTCATGCTTCCCTGTAACGATACACTCACCGTTTTATACGGCGGAGAGAGGCGGGCACTAACGTCATTATGAGCAGGAGTTTGTGACACTCCTGAGAGGCTTGAAAAGTCACTAGGGAGCGTATTTTAGTTCCGTGCATCCTCCCAGGGACGGTTTATCTATTGGACTGATAGAAGTTTTTTGAAATTATATGAATTAAAGCTCTTTCATGCCTAATTTTATGAAAAAAGGAGATAATGTAATAACAAAATGAAAGGATCAACATCATAAGTGACATCAGGAATGGAGCAATGAACTGTGAAAAATGAGTAACAAAACCGACAAATCAACTGTTGAACAACGGAAGAAAGCGGAATGGTGAACGCCCTTTTTGCTTTCTCGCTTCTCCAGAAACGATGGTGGCATGGATGTTTTTCCTGCAGGATGTGGTCATGTGGTTGGCGTCCAGGAGACAACGTTCAAATTTGTCTCTTAAGTTGAGTTGTTTGTGTCAATCAAACAACCGAGTGTACTTACGGCAATCTGATGCAAAATGACTGCCGTCACAGAAGAGACAAATTTGTTCTTACGGGATTTGTAATTGCTTGTACTGGGGGCTTTTCTTGAATGCGACTGGAATCCTGATTGTGATTCTTGAACAATAGGAGTTAAACTTTTACCGTAGATTGTTCTCGATGAGCGATTCAAGCTGATCATTGGGGTCGTGGATTCACTGCTCAGTTCCCAGCTCCACCGTTCTGCGCGTCGATCACGTGTTCGATTTCGTTGTACGTTTCGCCTACAAGTTCTGGAGACTTAAACATGCGTAATCCCTCGGTCGATCGTCGACAGTTGCTCTGACGTCTCAGGCTGGAGATTCGTCTTCTCCATAGTTGAGCTCGCGATCGTCTCATCTTATTTCGGATGTTTGGCGCTTTTGGACTTTCGTGTCAGGCGAAATGTTCTGCATTTGGGGCCCGTACATGATCCCATTAATGGGCATCTTTTACTGTACATTACCTTGGTTTCTGTAGACCTGATGGAACACAACGTTTCTTTTTGGCACCTTAATATGAGTTCCTGAACTGATATCTTCATGAGGTGCGTTTGATAGCCACCATCGCGTAACCTCAAGCAGAGTTCCGACTGTATTGTATTAAATTTCGCAACTCATTGTGTTACCACACGTTTCGTTTTCGAATTGTATTCGGTCATGCAGGATGAAGTAAATCGCCTGTTGGCACCCCTTAACTGACTGATCATTGATCATCAAATTGGAAGATTGATCAGCGAATATAGAGTCGAAATGCGCCTACACAGTAATCAGAGGGAGATACGTGAGAAATATTTCGCGAATGACAAATGAAATTTCAAGTGGGTCAAAAACTATTGGCTTTTGAAAAGATGCCTCAATACTCGAAAGACTAAGTGGAGGATTAATTTTGTAGCCTTGAGAGGCATTTTGAGAAAAAAAGTATTAGCGATTGGAGAAGCTAATGCGAAGGGAAATGCTTTGTTTATGGCAGTAGAGGCTTGTTTTCCTGGAACGTTGTGTTCGCACGAGCATAGATGCGTTGCATTGATAAAAATTGCGCAAGTGAAGCATAGTATGAGAAGCATGGCCATCGAATACATGTAGAACGTCTCGCAAGTTTCTATGAAGTGCATTACATCTGGGAACTCCCAGTCAATGTCGAGTGAGCTGGATAGTTGTGTCGCATTACTCAAAAGTTGTAAATACCTCAAGAAAGGTTCGATACCCTTAGCATAATTTAAGGTGAATTGCATCTTGATCAGTGTGATGTGTGTGCTACATTGAATTTTGCATATTTCTTTTACGCGTGCAGTGTTAAAAAGCAATGGCACACGGCTTGTGATTCCTTGTCGAATGCAATTGGCTACAAATTTTGTGTGGTGCACGTTATTTGTGCTATGGGTCGCTAGATGTTAGTGGAATACCAATTGTTCCAATGGCGCCTTTAGCGCATTGTAACACCCTGTAGGAGGCTTGCGAATTACATTGCACTGGAACTCTGCGATATCTTGTTGGATTCGATTGCTGTGGATGGTAAGTGAATCGCGAGCTCTACAGCAATTGCAGTTGTGTGGACTCTTAGTAGTTCCTTGATTTCCGGTACCACGATTCCGTTTGAGTTTGGTAATGGAAGGATATTCGTAAGTTGCATTAATTGGGAGATATCGTTTTGAATGCAATAGCAATTCACAGCGTCTTCCGCAGAATTGCACTTACAGGTATCACATGTTATGCAAGTGTGGAATGAGTTATCGTATTGCGGATGTGAGGTACATGCTTAGCTAAAAGTGGTGTCTTCTGTTAGATACGCTGTCATCTTATGTTTGGTCAAAAATTGCTTTTCGAGTGTGAGTGTAGGTACAGATAAAAGTTGGGTTACTTCCACATCAGTTGTTCCTACACGTTGTTTTGTGAAAGGTTTGATCTCTCCTGTGAATGTTTTGGCCTTATGCTTATCTTCTATTTTGAATTTGATAGTTTCCCGCCACGACGGACATCGGAATAATATGTCATTATCTGGAGTGTGGTGTTCACGGTAAAGAAGACACCCGGACAATGGTAATCCACAAGTACATCCTAGACCCCACAAGACTATGAACAATATGTAATGCCGGTGAAATTATTTGCAAGGTCTAATTCTTCTACTTTCGTGTCAGGCGAAATGTTCTGCATTTGGGGCCCGTACATGATCCCACTAATGGGCATCTTTTACTGTACATTACCTTGGTTTCTGTAGACCTGATGGAACACAACGTTTCTTTTTGGCACCTTAATATGAGATCCTGAACTGATATCTTCATGAGGTGCGTTTGATAGCCACCATCGCGTAACCTCAAGCAGAGTTCCGACTGTATTGTATTAAATTTCGCAACTCATTGTGTTACCNTTCGAATTGTATTCGGTCATGCAGGATGAAGTAAATCGCCTGTTGGCACCCCTTAACTGATGCTATGCTGATCGAAATGATAGCCAGTATTCGCGTTATTGTCCCTATTTGCCAACTCTTTAATTTTCTAGTCTCTATTTCTGTCATCTGTACATAGACCGTTCGGAGATCCCGTACAAAGGCTGTTTCAAGCAGCGGGAGATTCCGTGATAGCACGATAAACTCTATGAAACCTCTTCACCTAATTACGAGATAAACAATGTAAGAACAAGACAATAAGTGTTGACAATATGTGTGTTATGTTATGTTATGTTAACAATAAGACATATAGTAGGAGCGCTGATCGCTCGGGCTTGAGGGGCATACCCAGTGAAATGCTTGGGTTAAGCTGCCTTGTTGCGATTGACTACTATTGTGCGTATGAAGGGTTATCTCGGCTGGGAACTGTACACCGAAATATTGGTCAGGTTGTGAAATTTTCAAACAGTAATTCTCAATACATGCTTGAGCTTTATCTTGCATTTGTGGCATTACAATGTTCACTCCTTTCACGCAACGAATTGCGTATCGTTTCATGTCCTGTTGCGCACGCGCCATTGCAAAGGATTGCTACAATTGCGATAGGAAGCCAGCGATACCACGCTGCGTTGGTTCGGGCTCGCTCGGGACGTTCAATATTGGTTAGGGTTGTATTCACCGTGTACAACTTGATTTGCTTCGCGCGGCGCAGCACATAGGGCCGTCCTCGTTGTTCGCTACGTACGGAAGCAGTCGTTGAGTCATCCTTTGTTAGCTCGGCTGTGATTGCATTACTTGCGTCTTTCTTGCCTTCTGTTGTAATGATTGTTCTGTGGTCCGTGGATTCGTTATTATTTTTTCCTGTTTATCGTGCGTTCCATGTGTCTTATCGTCTATTTCAAGTGAAATAAGCATGTTGCTTGATCTCACAAGTTGTGACATTGTCGTTTTCAATTCAACGGACCGTATACTGCCGTCCAAATCCTTGATTAATTTTATGACTAAACCTAGTGACCACTCTTTTCAAGGAGTATTCTCTTCCTGTATGGGAACTACCTAGCCCAAGAGAAAGGTTTTTCTAGTGAAAGTTTTTTGTTTTATCCGTTTCTGATGGAAGTTGCAAAGTTCTAACAAGTAGTCGTCCGTCCAAAAATTCCAAAGGTGTTTCAATTGGATTATTTGTTTGCGGGTATGTTGGTGGTTTGATTGCTTCTGAATTCTATGGAACTGTGGCCACAACTATGATATATAAAAAAAGATCTAAAAAGGAGAAAACCTCTCGCAAGAGGGCTCGAGACTGATATACTTTGCGCGCAAAATAGCATACCGGAAACAAAGGCAAATGCGGTGGTGAGGTACTGAGTTTTGTTTTTTGTTTTGTTGAACTAGGGTTTCTGATTTGAAGTTTGGTCGATGCACCATGTTCTGGCCGCATCACTTCCAGATGTGTATTTGGTGGTTAACTTCTCTTCAAAGTATGTCAAAACATGTTTATTCATCAACCATATATTCCAAATACACGAGCCAAATATACGGGTCTCCAATCTGCCAGCTACATGGAGTATACATGGACCTCAATTTTGCCATAGACATGGGGCTGAAGGAGATTTGTATTATTTGAAATCCCTTGGAATAGTATGTATTTTACGACTGTATTTCAGAACCATTATTTCGAGTTTTTGACTAGAAATTCAGAAAAGTGAAAAGTCATCTCTGGCAGGATAAATGAATATCCGCGCGACTAGAGCACGAATTTAGGATGTCGCTTCATGCAGAGGATTAGCGAACACAAATAGTTAGAGCCTAGATTCAATATCCTGGAAGAAAAATAGTATAAATCACGGTGGGACGAAGAACTAATCGAATCCCCACCGCAAATGGTGGCACGGCGAATCGTGCGGTCAAAATCTCAGAGCCTGTCAGCACCCCTTCCAGATTTCGATAGATGAAAGATGCGGTCAAAACAAAGCCTGATGGATTTCCAAGTGGTGAGTGCGACTTAATGCTTATAAAGTATGTCCAGGTTCTATAAGAGGAGAAATTTGTCAAGATCTGCAGCAGTTTTAGATCGGCCAGACGTCTAGTACTAGTAGAGTTTGTTGTAAACAGTGTCGCGACTTACGTGCGACCTTGACGTTCGCTGTGCACTGGCACAAAATTACTTAAATGCCTGGCCGCCGCGCACAACGTTCAAATGGGACAAGCGCGGGAAAAATATCGAGCGAGCCCGCGCCCGTCAATCAGTCGTTCGTCCTGCGCCTGCCTCGTCAAATTGTCTTTTCTCGTCAGTGTGCGTGCCGCCTGCTCGTGGAAGCGTGTTGTCAGCCTAATCTCAACAACGTCGTCGTCAGTATGAACGCATTATCGTCAGCATGGTGGATCAGCTGCACTGGGCCGTACATCACATTTTAGCCTTCAGATTGGTGACCAATTCCATTTTCATAATATTTCCTTCTCTTATCTTCATCATCATTATATACTGGACGTGCTCATTCATCATATATCATGTTCATCGTAATATAAACTTATGGAGACAGTTCATGTTATTACTCGAATCTGAAGACGTCAAGGTACTTACATCATCAGTTCTTCACCTTCTTTATTGTGTCTCTATAGTGGGGAGCCAAGGGAGGTGACAAGGGCCCACTAATATAGCCCTAGGTAGAGCCACCGCATTCTGGTGCGACACAGTCTCCTTAAGAGGGTGTAAGCCCTCATAATTTCCACGTTCTGCCGTCACTCCGGGGCTCCCCCCGCCGATGCGTACGTCCCTGGAATCCGGGCAAACAGATTGGCGGCTAGATAATGGCCACAGCTTGGATTACAAGGGTGACAAACGTGTTAGAAAGTGCACTGTTGGGTTTTCAGCCCTAGAACTAGTTATGGGAGGAAAAGATTAGGAAAGATGAGGTAGCAGGTAGTGGGAACCCGTGCATTGTGCTGTATTTCACATGTAATGCGTGAATTTTTATCTGAGATATCTTCCCCTACTTTGAATCGAATTCAAAATTCAGACCAAGAAAAAAGTGGAAAGGAGTTGGAGCTAGAGGACTTGGGAGAAAAGCAAGCCGGTACTGATTCATGCGTTTATATCGTTTATACTGAACCATGTTGATATAAGGTAAGTTGATTGAGCATTACTTTATCTAACAAAAGCAGTATGCAAGATATAAAAAAGGAGAACTAGAAACCTGTTACGAGAAGAACGGTCTTTAGAGGTTGTTCAAGAACAGTCCTTAGAGGTATATTAAGAACTACTACCTCAAAGCAATGTATACTTCACAAGAGCTCCGACTGTAGCGCGATCTCTCCGCAAAACTCTGCATTGGCGCGCTGCCGACCTGCGCTGTCTGCTGCATCAAAGCGGTGAATTTGCAGGGTTATTATGCGCCATACTGACTGTAAAGAATTTTAGCTCTGATTCTCTACGTTTCTCTTAACTTGGATTTACCTTTTTCGGTGATTACCTGGTGCTCGTTTGACTCCCTGAGGGGTCCATAGCAGCACCACAAAATGTTTTAAATGTTTGAAGAATCAGAGGCTGAGAATTTCGACAATGTGAAGATCGGCACGAATACCAATGTTTGTTTTAGAATTTAGGAACTAGGAAAGAGAGCTCGGGTCGATAATGGTAGAGAAACAGTGTCGTGAATCAGACCTGCCAGAAGGATTGAGGAGTATGGCGTCATAGTGTCAGCTAAACCGGTGTTTGGTAACTGCCGGTGGATCGTGTCGATTTTGTTCTTGGAGTAATTTCAATGCTCGGAGAGTATCCACTTGATGAACTGTCTAGAACAATGAGCACCTATGGGGCCCGATATGGCATCCGTGAATCATCGCCTCAAGTTGCATCTCAGGCGTTCGATTGAGCTACCATGGTGGTCGCGATGTTTGCAGTGGAGTGCCGTGGAAGATAACCAAGATCAAACCACTACACGCCACTTTCTCCAAATCGCATCCGTCTTTTTCAATTCCCTCTTTATCTTCATGCCAAATATGTTAATCCGTGGCGGTGTGTCAGAAAAGAATTGGACAAAAATCGTTATAATAAAGGACTCAACGTTGCAAGAGAATATTAGTCTCCGAATTCAATCAAGAAGAAGTGTAGGAACAAGAAGTATTCGAAGAGAAGAAGTGCGCTTGTCTCATTCAACACAATTAATGACATACCAAGTTATAATTTCTAGTTCTGACGACTATTTGGTTAGAAAACTTTATTTGGGTCACCCAACTTGGGGTCATCGCCTTACACGAACGCTGTTCTGAAAGCCTGTAGTGCATTGGGAAGTGAATGATGGTGTGGATACTATATTCTGTTACACTTTTGATATCGCAGCTACAAATAATATTTTTACAACTATGTTTGTCATTACAAAAACTTGTAACTGAAATTATGTTCATCAGCAGCATCCTTATAGACAGATATCCTTGTTGTGTATTGGTGAAACAGGTAAGGTTTAACAAAAGCAATCTGGCAATTGAGGCATGGTTCAAACAACAAACATCTAAACAGCGATATTTTCTCTTACTGTAGCTTTATTGCTAAAGGAATTAACTTGGCAGTACAAAGTGCCTTATCTTTGCGATAAACGCAAACTAGCGTATTGACGGTCATCATCAGTTGTGAACGGATCTCCGATGTCATGAATCGTTCTGAAGACCTAGTCAAACTATGGAAATCATCGATTTTCAAGAAAAATCAGTCATGAAAAGAAATTTTGCGGCAACTTGCTTAAATTTTGCGGCAACTTGCTTTTTTGCTTACCCGGGTTGTATTTGCACCCCGCAACTGTATAGGGACAGTTCTAACATTCACATCTGCATAAACAGTTTGTTGCTCTTCTGCCACTCCAACTGTAGCGATAACAGTGGCATGGCAACTTCCATTCGTTCACGTTGCAAAAAGTCCCTATCTGAGTGTATTCAGCCAGGCCTTGCTAGTAACGCTGCGGAGCGAAAACGTCTTTCTGAGGTACACAAACCTAACGCAAGTCGTTGAACCAGGCATCGGCGCTCTGAAATGAGATCGCTGTTGTTATCTGAAGAAGACGTATTTGAGTACGATATTCCAACCTCTGCTGCAGCCTCCGTTTTGTTTTTAGTAAAAGATAGCCTATGCACGTTGGCCCCATTGGTTTTTTGTTCGCAACAGAGTTGGTGCCAAACGTGTAAGTTTTCAAACATTCCGTGGCATTTGCTTCAACGTCACAATCGTAGCTCTACAACGGTTCCCTTAAGTAGTAGTCTCTCAAGCATGATAGTAGTTTGTTCATGGTGAAAAATGAGTTAATTTCCTCAAAAGATCTTGTTTAATGGTCTAAAAGCATCACTTGGTGAAAATCTGTATCAATCATAACACAATCGTGCCACTTTTACCATTCTCGCTGTTTAGGAGCAAATTCTTCATGTTTGTTCTTTACTCGTTCATTGCCTGTGAGCAATCTGCCTCACCCTTTATACCATTATCAAGTCAGGGCACGATGTAGCTGAGAAATTGTTTTATCGTTACCGAAAGCTTGGAATTAGAGCTCTTTGTGAGCGAGTTTCAGTTATATTTGGCCGTTAGCCATTTGACTTGTACTCTACTCAATTGGCTCGGAAACATGGAAGCCCTCAACACTAGCATTGTATAATACAACCTAGATCTCCACAGGAGAACACAGGAGCCGGTCCAGGAGAATAACTAAACAGGTTTATATACATAGATGTAAAGGTAAAGTTGTAGATGTTGCGTGCAGTACTCCCTCGTCCCATGTGAAGATCACACATCGCTTCTCCCGACCAAAGAAATTTCCACTCGGATGTTTGATTGCTGAAGTCGCTATTGACCCTACATCCCTACTTCAACCTTCTCCGGTATCGAAATTTTGCTAGCGTTATTTTGAAGTTTGTATTATGTTCCGTGATGGACGCCAGAAAATCAGCGATTACGAAAAACTGATGACGCTGCCGCCCAAGCTCCGCTTCTACCATGGCCGTTACCTCAAGTGTGAATGCGTGGTTGTTAAATCTCCGAACAAAGTGACAAAGTGACAGAGCGTTTTGTGCTGCTATGTGAAAGCATCCCAGGCATCCTCATCATTGTCGTTTATCGATTGAAAACTAAAGTTTCGACAGCAACTTTCGAATATGTACGATCGACAACGCTCATCTTACAATTCTCCAATGGAAACACATGGCCATGTCCAGGAATTTCGCCGCCTTTTATTCCTCCAAATTCAAGGCGCTTCGCTAAGTTTATGAGAGATAACATCTGAAAGCGAAAGTGTTTGACTGGTAATGACCACGATGTCGAACAACAGCATTCAGTAGCTTGCACACCATGCAAAGAGAAGCGTTAGAGAACAATGAAAGCATAAGACTCCGCCGAGTGGGACATCTTACGTTTAGCGGAATAGCGAGGAACACCTGCAGCTCACGCTATACATTTTGGTCTTCCGTGACACCACAGCAATTTAGTGGTCGTGGCCACACTGTTGACAACTAATTTTCTTCAGACAGGGCAGAGAAATAAAGAAAGTAATTTCACCTAAAGTATAGTATACTAACAGAGTACTAGTTATTTGCAAAGCAATTTAGAAACTCGAATGTTGTTAGTGCTCTCCTGCAACGCGGCAGACCACTAGCAATCAGTAACTCAGCGGCAATAATGTGTTCACCACTGAGCAAGACTGCAAATCAGGGGATACAGGAAATGATTGAAAATGACTAAAGATTGAAAAATGTGGTGGAATGTCGAAAATAAAAATGTTTGAAGGCATTATATAAATACAATCAAGTTAGATGGGTGCGTTTGCTACATTGTGTTCCTTATTGGTTCATTTTCTTGGGTCATTATAGGGGTACGATTCTCTGCGCGCAATTCACGGCCGTGCTTATCGATTAGGTCGCCGAAATCGCCGCGGTTTTCGAAGTGTCCCGAGACAGGGGGAGACGGGGGCTAGGAACGATTATGGGTAATCGATTCGCCGCACGTGGCTGTCACGGTCCACTCATTCGCCGTTATTGCAGCTCTAGCGTTCTTCATACTGCTCAATCGATATGCGATCACTATTTTATGCATAATTCTACTATTAGTACTTTTGTTCTTGTATTTCTTACCTACTGCTGCATCCTGCTACATACCTTGTCAGGTTTTTATAACGCGTGATGGAGCCGACTTCATTTAGAAATGGTTCATTTTATGTTTTAGCTTGAGATTTTGTTTGCAATGACTTCTGATAATAAATCGTTCACCTCGTTCTTTGATTACACTTTTGCTATCCACTGTGTTCAGTGAGTACGCTTGCTTTGAATTTTAGAAACCCTTCAATTTGGCTAGCGTATTTCGGGTTGCAACTTGTATGTCATTCGATTTGTACTTTGTTGGGCTGCTGATACTATTCAGAAATAGCGGTGAAATTTGCTGATCATGACTGCAGCTTAACTTTATCCTTCAATTCTTGCTTAATTTGAAGGGTGCTGTAGTAGGGCGTCGGGTCAAATAAAAGATGACCATAAAAATTAAGTGGAAAACGAAAGAAAGAAAGAACGAAAATGAACCAACAGATAGAAACTATTAGTGTTGACACTACATCTAGAGCGATCAAAGTAATGGCTACTAGACAAAGAGGGCACTGTTGAAAGGAAAAGTCGTAATCTAGTTCGATAAAAAAGTTGTAGGTTTGTTCCAAATTGTAAGCTGTGCAGTAGGAGCGCTCAAAAGAAAAGTTTTGCTAAGGGGTAAACCGGTTTAGGGCAGCAGTATGGTAAAAAGAATCGAATGGAATGGCTACGTGCAGAAGAAGTAGATTACCAACAATCACGGAAGGATGATGTGGACCGTATAAAAGAGGATGTGATGAGGAGTAAACATTAAGTCACTGGTGTCTCTACCGCCAAATCAACTGACGATCAGAGAAAGGGCTCACAAGGAAGCTGGTAGCACCAAGGAGGCCGAGCAGACAAGCCAGTGGATCAAGAAGTCCAAGCTCTATAACACTTGGTGGAGATTGTTCCAGAATTTCGTGGTCTTAAGGAGGATTACAGATGAAGGCGATAAATCAATTACCTCCAGAAGGTAGGAGCATCCAATTATGAGTTCTTGGAATCGCTATTGCGGGGCAAGGAACCTGATACAGCGACCTCAATGGAACTGAGAGCGGCAATGCAGCAACAATTTAGAAGAAATTACTTATGGCGGAAAGGTCTGGATTAATGTCCAGGAAGCAGATGGTGGGTCAGACAATGCAGGAATACTACGCAGAGCTGCAAAAGGCGGCTAACTCTGCGGGTTTGAGAGAGTGAAGGACATTAGAGATGCGATGGTGGCCATGGTATTCATAGGCGGGTCAGAATTGATACGGAGGCGCCGGTGTCCAACTCGAATTCAATGGTGAGTCCATTCGCTATGATGGGTAACATAATTGCTGGTTAAATAGCCACTTTGGGCTTCGACACGGATTTATTTTCTTTTGCTGAGTGTTTCTTGAATCAACTTCTCTTTCCAAAGGGAAAGAGAGGGTTATAGCGTACGCCTCGAGAAAATTGACGAAAGAAGAAAGGAACTTTTCGCGGATGGAAGAAGAAGCATCAGGGATCGTGTATGAGGTGAGAAGTTTAACTAGTTCCTTTATGGTCGGAAGTTTACCTTGTTGACGGATCATCAACCACTGGTTAAAATATTTTGACCCAAAAATGGAATAGCCATTATTGCAGCAAAACGACTGCGTCGTTGGAGCCTTTGGCTAATGATCTACTCCTTCGATATAGAGTATAGGAAAACATCCGAATTTGGAAATGCGGATAAATTGTCCAGATTACCTGATCCGAAAGAGTTGCCAAGTCCACAGATGGTGGTAAATGAGGTGACTGAAAAGCAGAAGGGCAGAAGCGTGAAAAACATTAAATACAATGAGCAGGAGGTGCCAGAAACAACACAAGAAAAATTTTGCGCAAAGTGTATAAGTACGTGGTGGGGAGGGGGGG